>JADRCG010010558.1:1627920-1654146 GCA_019844195.1 Rhabdomys dilectus | reverse complement strand
GAGAGAGAGAGAGAGAGAGAGAGAGAGAGAGAGAGAGAGAGAGAGAGGCAGACACAGAGACAGAGACACAGTGACAGAGACACAGAGACAGAGAAACTGATCCTGACCTGGGGTTTTGAAACCTCAAAGCTCACCCACAGAGACACACTTCCTCCAACAAGGTCACACCTACTCCAACAGGGCCACACTTCCTAATCCTTCTAATCTTTTCAAAGCGTTCTACTTTCTGCTAACTAAGCATTCAAATATATGAGCCTATGGGGGCCATTCTCATTCAAACCACTACTACACCGTTTGGAAGAGTATCTTCTTCCTTCCTTTATATTCCATATGTTGAGTTTAGTTTCAGAAACTTGAATACATTTGATTTAGAAAATATCTGATGTCACCAGTGCTGAAAATTGGGACTTGAAAATCCTTAGTCCAGGAACAGCATCAAAGGTGTAGAGCGTCAGTTCTCAATCCCTTTCACATACCAGATATCCCACATATCATATATTTACACTACAATGTATATCAGCAGCAAAAGTACAGTTATCAAGAAGCAAGAAGAATAATTTTATGGTTGGAGGTCCCAACAACATGAAGATCAGCATTAAAGGGCCACAGAAATATGAAGGTTGAGAACCACTGGTGTCAGGGAACAGATGAAATGCTTAATTCCTTTGTAATGTTCAGTTTCCCTTATACTTTTCAAAGTCAAATCTCACGGTTGGAGGTCTTCACCAGCACTTGGGTACTGGAAATGCCTGTGAGCTACATTTGACTATCTTCATTCAGAAGTTCTCAAGTGGCCTTGCAGTTGACTATCTTTTTAAAGGCTGCCATGAGGTGTGAAAATAAATTAACAGGATGCAAACTCAGCAGTTACATCCTCAAGTACAGGAGTCAAAGCCTAAGAAACACTCATATCTCAGTCTAGCAAAGGCATCTCCTGGGGACTCTTCACTGAACTTGTCAGAATACTACCCTATTGGGTAGTGTTAAGTAATGCAGTCTCAACAGATAACCACTAGGTCCATGACTGAGTAAATAAGCACTGAGAGATATTGATGGAGACACAAGAATTTATCAGGCTTATAAAAGGTATGGGGCTCTGTTTGTTTGTTTTAGTCATAGTAATAAAATATCTGATCAAATAAACTCAGACTGGAAAAGATTTGCTTTGACTCATGATGTCAGGATGTCAGTCCTTTGTCAATGGGCTCCATTCTGGTGGAGTTTGGTGTTACATACAGCTAGATCATATGACAGGATGCATCTCACCACATGCAGACAAGAAAGCAGAGGACCAGGATAGAAGGTGAGTAATACATATCCTTCAAAGTGATATCACAAGCAACCTACTTCTGATCTGCCTCCCAGCACCTGATAGCTAGATTTATCCACTGGGTAGATTAAAGGACTTATGATCCAGCCTCTCTCCATAGCACTGCTAACTCAGGATCAAAACTTTCTCCATTGCTCTGACCAAAGACCTAACAAGAAGCAACATAAGACAGGAGTGTCCATTGTGATGGAGAAGGAATGTCGGCTGGATTATGAAGTGGCTGGTCATATTGCATTTATGCAGAGGAGCAGGAAGTGGGATTAAACTATCAAACTTCATTTTTCTCTATTAAGGTATCACCTTTTGAAGGCTTCCCAACATTCAAACCCACCACCACTTTCTTGGGACCAAGTGTTCAGACCCTTGAGTCTATGGAAGACATTTCACATTCAAAGTGTAACAGCCCCCAAAGGCATACATCCATCTGATAGTACTTCTCTAAAGCACTAGAGAACAAACCAAATCAAAGCAATATCAAGACAGAGAAGGGCAAACACTAAATCTTCTAGTTCTGTGTCTAGCATCCATGATATGGTGTTAGAGTATGGGCCCAGAAACATGGCTTCACTAGGAGCAGCACCAATGCCTCACCCACTCTCTCTTAGGCTATCTTTTTAGGCTCACTGTCTGCAGCTTTCCTAGACAGATGGTCTCTCTTTTCTTCAGACCTCTTTCCCACAGCTTTCTGTATCACCTCCCAAGGACTGCCAACAGGATGGATACCTGGTCTCACATTGTCTTTCCTCTGATATCCTTATGAAATCCTCTATGACCCTGTGAACCTTGCATTCTACATGCCCCAAGGACCAGCATCATGTGGACGCTGCTCTACTGTTTGTATCATGGGCTCAGACCTCTGAATTTTTGTCTAGATAGAACAGTACTCTCTTCTCAAAGAAACCCTTTCAAATGAATTTAGACCTTTAAACCTTGAAGCCTAACATGGATGGTATCTTTAAAATGTCCAATATGCCTTCACAGCATCTTTCCTATGGTATAATGTACTAATATTTTGTTGTATAAATTTATTCTTAGCCAGGTGGTGATGGTACATTCCCAGCACTCTTGAGGCAGAAGCAAGTGAATGTCTATGAGTTTAAGGCCAGCCTAGGTCCAGGACAGTCAAAGCTACAAAGATGAATCCTGTCTTAAGGAACCAAAAACAAGAAAAAAGAAAAAAATTTCTTTAAGAATTTCATTTATGTATATAATAATGCATATATAATAAAACATATATAATAATGCATGATCATATCTTCTCTCAACCTTTGTTTTCCAACCATTCTGGGTTTTCCTAAATTGTTTTCCTTCAAACTTCATGTCCTTAGACAGTATGACATGAAACTGGAAGAACAATTTGTTCTGCCCATATACATGTGGGTGTAGGTGTAAACACAGGAACATTCCCAACCTACATGTGGTAACCTTCTAATGAGCCTATGGACTACCAATAGCTTTTTAGCTAGTATGGTATTTTATGAGTATCTCTCCACCCTTCCATGTGAGGATGCTTGACTTGATGTGGTAACCACAGCTATGAAAGTCATAAATGCAGTGACTGTGTCATGTCCAGAAGATGGCAATTCTCCTCATTCTTCAGTGTCAACACTCTTTTATCCTCTCTCTTGCACCCCGATTAACTTCTTTACATGGTGCTCATATCTGCATCAATCATGTCTTTCTTGGATCCAATTTTAAACAGGGTCTTATTCTTGACAAACTTCAAATTTTAAAAACCCTTCTGTTCTACATTTGGTTCCTGATTCTTACTACAAATATGGCTTAAAGCAGCTCACAATGACCATGCCAGAACCTGGATGCTGTGCTACCCTCAAACTTTCTCTATCTCATTAATTGGTCTATCAGTTTTTATAGTCAGTCTTACACAAAGTCTCAGGTCATGGGCAAAATATAGGTAAGTCTTTTTTCAGATTGCAACATGAATAGACTGACTCCAGTTTCCAATACTCCTGTGTGGCTGGGAAGCAGATAGGAAATTAGGAAGAGGCAAACATAACATATACCTTATAGAATTATACTTCCAGCAGTTATTTCTTCCCATAGTCCCCATCTCCTAATAGGTATCTACTTGTGAAGTCATCTATTGAGAATGTCATCATTCTTATAATCTGAGCGTCTCTTGCTGGAACCACCCCATGGGCTTATGTTTCAAAGACCTTTGTGAACATTTCCTTTATAAAACATAACAGTTACATTAGAAGTATATCAGTCTATTCTGATACATTTTTTGGTAGAATTCTATTAATTGTTATGTAGGCCTTAAGTTTGCATGAAAATGTTAATATCAACCTATTTATAGAAACATCCATAGTACAGATTATAACTTGTTTTTCTTCCTCTTAGACAATAACCTAAAATTATATTAATGCTTATCTTCTGGAACTAAGTGTACTCTGGCTCCCTGTATTTTGTGAATCAAGAATAACTTTGAACTAATCAACATGACTCAGTCCAAGAAATTCTGAGTTATTCAATTTTTTTCCATAAGCAGGTTAAAATAGTTTCTTCCATAGTAATTATATTTTTACATTTTATTGAATTTTAGGATGATATAAGATAATATGAGAGAGACATTTTCCCCTGAGTGACCTCAGAGGAGAGGGGAGAGTAGAAGTGGGCAGGGAACACATGAGGTTGGGTCTTAACCATGAACAGAACAAGTATGCCTTAGTTAACCCAGGAATAAGCCAGATGTTTGCTTAGTCCATTTCAGCTGCAGGTGATTTCTGGTCTGAGAGATTTGCTGGTATTCCATTTGTGTTTGCAACATACTGAGCATGCCATGATCAGAAGAACTATAGCAGATCAGGACGAGGATATTTTAGGGAGACTGATAATTCACCTCCCTTCAGACCTCCTTTTTTTTTTCCCTTCTCTCAGCTTCTCTGATAAAACTCAGTCCACGTTAATGTCTTTCCCCCTTCAGAATGCAAGCAGCTCCTTCCCCTTCTTCTGAGCAGCTTTCTTCCCAAGACTTTCTGGGCTTTCCATCCCAATCTTCTGTGACCGTTAGTCTTTGCTGTCAATCTGACTGGACGTGGAACCACCATGGAGATACATCTCTAGGCTTGACTGTAAGCATGCTTCCAGAATGGTTTGATAAGAGTGGAGGAAGCCTGTCCTGAATGTGCTCAACACCATTCCATGGGCTAGCATCCCAGACTGGATAAAATGGAGAAATTGATTTCAGCACCAGAATCCATCAATCTGCTTCGACACGGTGGATGCACTGTGACCAGCTTCCTCCTGCTCTTGCAGCTGTGCCTTCCTCAGACGGCCACGTGAGTGTCTCCATAAATTGCTTTTGTCAGATGTTTGGCCACAGAAACAAGAAAAATCAGTTCACACACAAAAAGTGCAAACCTGCTTCAAGCTCTCATTGGATTTATGTCACACTTCACAAACAGTTTAAATGTCTTGGCAAGTCCTGTAGCCTCTGCAGCCTGCTTTTCCCAGTTGACTTAGCTGCTTCCAGGCTTGTCAATGCTCCTGGAACCCTTGTGTCTTTGTACCCAACATCCCTCTGGAAATCATGTTCATGTCTTCTGAGATTTCAACAAGACCCATTGCCCCTCAAATGAGCATCTAGGTGCTAATATTCACGTCACATACTAAGAAAGCCTTGCTCAAACGCACAGCAGGAAGACAAGAGAGCTCAGAATTTTGAGCCTTCCTCATGTCTTAGAATTTTCTATCTTAGCCTGCCTCACAGTTCATCAGCACCAGGTACTTCCTGTGACTAATCTCAGCCCATTATTGCAGGAAGACCCCCAAGCATTATCTTTACCACTGCCTCAGTTACCACCACCACGAGGCTTGTCCTGCAGACAATCAGTGCCCTGGCTAGTTTTCTGCCACCTTGACACAAGCTAAAAAGGAGAGTTCACTTGAGAAATGCCTCTCTAAGATCCAGCTGTAAGGCATTTTTTAATTAGTGATTGCTGGGGAAGGGCTCAGACCATTATTAGTGGTGCCATTCCTGGGCTGGTGTCCGGGGTTCTCTAAGAAATCAGGCAGAGCAAAGTCATGGGGAGCAAGCCAGGAAGCAGCACCCCTTCATGGCTTCTGCATCAGCTCCTGCCTGAAGGTTCCTGCCCTGTTAGAGTTCCTGTTCTGACTTCCTTCAATCACGAACAATACTGTGGAAATGTAAGCTTAATAAACTCTGTCCTCCTCAAGTGTCTTTGGTCATGGTGTTTCATTACCGTAGAAGTAACTCTAATACAGTCAGTAAATATTCACCAGACAAAGAGAAACGAGCCTTGTCTCTAGCTGTGCTTACACAAAGTAGCTCATTCCTTGTCCCTTCTGGATTGTTCTCATGTATTGGTGTATAGTCATTGTTCACAGTGCTGAGTTTCATGTAGATAATTGCTTTCAAGTAGATCATTTGCTTAGACTGTATTCATACTATGACCCATCCCTCCATCTAGTGCCCTATTTTTCCCACTAGAATCTTCCCTTCTCCTACTTTCCCTTCTGCCTTCCTATTATAGTGTGTGTGTGTGTGTGTGCGAGCACATATGTGTGTGTCTTTATGTGACTGTAAAGAATTCTAAGACCACAAAGAAAGAAAACATGACTCTATCTCTCTCCCCATCTTTCCTTATCCTATTCAGCTTAGTACAATATGATAATCCAAGTAGAAAAACTTTCTGTCAAATACAGTCGACATGGGCAAACCATCAGAATGGGCTCTTATGAACATCCCAAGCTGACTGAAAGTCACCAGTGGCAAAGGTGCGTAGAATAATAAATACCAAAGCGTGGTCTGAGCTGTGCATAGAGATCACTGCCTTCAGTTTGGGGAGCAAATGACACATAATTCTAAGAATTTCCAACTTTATTTCTGACAGCCCGCTTCTTGGTGAAGAACTAAAAATGTGGGATTCGTAACACTCGCTATTTATTTTTGTGATTAACAGGGCTCCGGGTGCAGAAACACCTACTTACTTTCCAGGGAATATGGCAGTTCTGTGACACTAGGAAATGAGTCAAAGCCTGTGGTGCCTGTGCACAGAGCTAGCATTGCCACAGGGATTTAGCATGGATGCCTCACCAGAATTCACTTATTTCTATTGAACTATTAAGGCAGAGGTTTCTGTGGCCATCATTCCTGCCTTTTAAAGCAAAGGATTGCTTTTTTTCATTATCAGCATGTGTTAAGTGCTGTTAACTTGTGAGAAAGTTGGTTGAGCAGCAGAGTCTCAGTCATAACTGAGAATTTGGACCTGTAAGTTAGCACACAGGCACTGTCAAGTCAACTTCATGGGCAATCACCTTCTCTCCTGAGGAAACTGAAGCATAATTGTTCAAACCTTCTTCGGTTTTGCTTACAAAGTAAGAGTTTACTATTCCCAGCAGTTTATTTTTCCATCTTAAAATAGAGCAACCAAGATGTCTCCTCTCCTGCTTTTGATGTAAACTATCTAAAGAAAAAAGTGTTTGTAGTGTGTAAGTTGATGCACAACTGAAATCCTAGTGTGAGGGAAACAGAGGCAGACAAATCAGAAGTTCTGTGCTATCCTAGGCTACAGAGAAACTCCATCTCAGACAAACACACAAGCAAGCACAGGCGTAGTTTATCGGTTGAAACTCATATACTGCTTACTTACCATGGCTATGGCTGATGCTGGAACAGCAATGTGCCTAAGGTCATGAAAACAAGCACTTGTATGACGCTCTCTGCAGAGAGAAGGGGAGAGAAGCAATAAAATGTGCCATGGAAACCAGGGTCTTGGAGCAGGCATCCACCACTATTGCTGTGTCTATTGTGCTGCTCTGAGGTTTGGAACTGGTCACTCCAGCAGGGTTTCAGCAGAGTGCCTGCGCATGCACTTGAATAGAAATTATTAAATTTACTCGAATCCCATGGAGGAACATTATTGTGGAATGCTATTTAAAGCAAAAGAATGGCAGTAACAGAGTCACAGCAGTGACTGGGGACTTTTCAGAGATGTTAGCTCCAGGCGGCACACACTGAGAAACACAGCACAGCTCTTCAGAGCTTATGTGTAGAAACAGCCATGCCAGAACAGCCAGACTGTTCTTAGGAAGACCACATTAAAGCCAGGGACTGCAGGGAAGCCAAGATACATGAGTAAACATGTAAATAAATGTAAATTGGTAATTAAAGGTACTTACTATAATGTCTCCCTTTCTATTTTCTTCTGTCTTTAAGAGATTTCTCCTGTAAAAATCTCAAGAAATGGCATTAACACACATGACCTCTCTCCAAAGAAAAGAGATAAGTTCATTTTAGGGCAATGCCTTCAGATAAATATTGGTATTGTGAGCCTGCAGGGAATAAGGCTTAGAAACCTGACCATCTGGAGAGAGAGAGAGAGAGAGAGAGAGAGAGAGAGAGAGAGAGAGAGAGAGAGATTTAGGACATTGAAAATCTAAGGAAGCGTTAACTGCAACTGCATCATATTTCTGCCAAAATGACAAAGCAGAACTGACTCGAGAGCCTTGTGAGGAATGTCAGAGCATGAAGCCGGGTCACAAAACAGGAGGAGGGAGACACTACACTTGAATTTCATTGTGAGTACACACTTAAACATTTTAGTAGCATCAGAAACGGCTGAAACCTTCATAACAAATTATGTTAAAACTCAGTACTTAAGTCAAACTAGAAGTCTGAAGAGTTGTATCTCAAAATTCAAAAGGACAAAAAATAAGTAAAACTTTAACTTAGTTATCTTCAGAAGAACTTACATAAGTAAGCCCTGGAGGGCTGAGTGCCTGATCTAAATATTGTTACTGAAGAATAGAGATGTAGACATTGTGGACTTGGGGAAATGTAGACATTGTGGACATGTGGGGTGTAGACATCGTGGACATGTGGGAAAAGTATGTCTTGGCTATAGAAATCAATCCCAGGAGCTCTGAAGGACAAAATATCAGAGGGGAGTGTCAAACCATTTCTCAGAGCTGTTTCTCACGGGTCACCCAGGAGAATGAGGGTCCAGCTGGGCTCACTTGCATCCTCACCAGAAGTTCTTCCACCCTGGGCATCTGTCTGTTAGTGGCCCTTCTGCTTTTATCACTAGAGATTAACAGTGACTCTGTGGCCTAAAGACATCCCTGTTCATCACATCTACCAGCTATGAGTGCTCGGGAAAATATCAAAATGTTTTTAACAAAGTATGGAGAGATAAAAAAATTAAATAAATTTTAAAAGAGAAAAGAAAAGAAACTGTTTATACCTAAACTTACTGCTCCTGTGAGAATTTGTTCATATGAAGCTGAGCTATTTCAGAGCTTGAAGCAGGAAGTATAAGTTTTTATTTATTATCAGAAAACTGAGTTGTTTCACCAGAAGGGAGTCTCAAACAAACACAACACTTCCTTAAATTGTTCTGTGTTAAATGAATGGAACCAATAAGTCAATGTGAGAAGCTCAGTAGATTGGAAGAGACCAGAAAGGAAAGAGCCCCGTGGGAGAGTGTGTGTTTCATTGGATAATTAAGAAGAAAATTGCTTTGCTTTGTTGCAAAACAAATACTCATTATATACAAAGCAAAGTCTTTCAGAAACTTCCAGAAAACTCAACTGCCTGTGACAAAATATTCCAAGAACTGTTTTTAGGCCTTTAAAATACCATTGAGACTGTTGGAGAATATATCACTTTTTATAAAATAAGCTCTTCTATTTGATCAAGGAAATTATATAAAACCATACTAAGACATTGCTTCTCTTTATAGCTTGTATTTCACACACACACACACACACACACACTTCTACACAAAAGTTCACCCTTCTAAATCACCACTTAAACTAGCTCTATTGATACATAATTATGTGCCATATAGTCCATACAAGTCAATGGTTTGTTCTAATGATATGGAGTGCTGTCTGCAGCATGTCGTACAAACTATCACCATTTTAGATTTTAGCATCTTCACCTGGTAAGACTGAAGGACTTGCTGCTTCTATTTATTTGTTGTGGTATTACTGGCTTCACCCATATCTGCAGCCCTGTGTGTGGTAAAGGTGGCAGTCACCATGCTGAGTCGCAGGGACACAGAAGAGGAAGTGTGCTCCTCTCCCTCAGCACTGCCTGAAGTACCCGTGGAACCCTAAAGAGGCTCCCTTTTCTTTCCCAGATATATTGTATGTATTTCATTTTTATCATTGTGTGGAGAGAGGACATGTGTGCTGGTGCCCTCCCAGGCTGTAGAACGTGCTGGATCTTCTGGGGATGTGAGTGTTGAGACTCCAACTGTGACCCTTTGCAAGAGCAATGGGGGCTGTTATTCACTGTGCCAGCTCACCAGCCTCTGGGAGCTGCTTCTGCTTCAATCACAAATCGTTATAAAGCTTCTATCTGTTTCCTTATAAGCTTCTGGCTCTTATCTCATGATACCCTGTGTCTAATGTGAAGAATGTTTCTCAACATGAACATCTCCTAAGATTTAAAATGCCCAGTTTTGGAAGTGTTACCCAGACCTCCCCATTCTCTGGTTTCTGACTCTGCATTTTTCTGTCAACTTGTGTGCATCTTTGCTTCAGTTTTGAAGCTAGATATTAAGGAAAAGAGGCATAACATGTATCTAAGATGTATTTGTGTATGTGAAAGAATGCTTACCAGCATACATCTCTCTGTGTATATGTGGCTTGTGTCTGAGTATCTGTGTGTATGACTGTGTCTATGTACATGTGTACTCCTGTGTGTGGTTATGTGTGTACATGTATGCACACAAACACATGTGTCTGTACCTGTGCTCCTATGCATGAGTACCTCATACATGCATATGCATGGGCATACCTATGTGTTTCTGTATGTACCTATATATACATATGTACATGTGTACATACATACTTATGTCTGCAGACATATGTATAAGTCTATATGTACATGTGTATCTTGTGCATGCATAGGCATGAATGTCCACATGTATTTTTCTGGGTTCATGTGTGTTTCTGTCTGCATGTGTATAAACAGATGGATATATGCTTATGTGTGAAGACATACTGTGTACCTGTATATGCATGTACATCTGTGTGCTCTGATGTGTCTCTGTGTGCATGTGTTTATGTCTGAATATGTGGCATATGAGTGGCTTTCACAGGGATATCTTCTTTAGAGTTCAGAGGAGAATGGACAGGAAGAAAATGTAACTCCCCTTCTAGGAAAACAATAGCAACATAACCATGAATCATGCTGATGTGTGGTCTTCACATTCTCTGAGGCTGCTCACATGTGAGATGAAATTCTACTTCTTTTTATTCTAGAATCAACTCAATTTTAAAAAGGGAAAGTGAGGGGTTCCTTTCAACTTACAAATTGGTTTTCTTACAGCAACCCTTATCAGCTGTGAAATGGGAAAAATTAAGCCAAAAGTGATTCCAAATTTTCTATACACAAATAACTAAATATCAAATTACTTTTAAGAGGTTCTTATCATCTTACTAAGTGCCTTGTTTACATCCTGTTTCAGCTGGGTATGCAGGGGGAAATTCCCTGTGGAAATAGTGATGGCTGGTAAGTGGTATCTAGTTGTCAATTATTAAAACATACAGCTTTTGGTGTGCCTGCTTTATCTGCAGAGTTGGGGTAACCTGCACAGAGAAGTTGGGGTGAACTGCCTAAGGTACCCAGACTCTCTTACCATCTGTCCCAACAACCATGTGTGTCTTGCATATCAAGATCTTCTTTGCCATTCAGTACATTTGGGGTCAGATATACAATGCCAGGCCTCTTAATTTTAGGCCTTTATCCACTGTGATGGAGCTAATCTATGACTCCAAGGGTGAGTACTGTCCAAAAAAAAAAAGCCCTCTGAGGGTGTGAGTAGCTAAGCCTCTCCTCATGTGATGGTGAGGGTCATTGTCAGTTGGGTCACAACTAGGACCATAGTGAGACACATCTGTGAGAGCGTTTTCAGTCAAGATTAACAGTACCACCTCCATCCCATGGACTGGCATCCCAGAATAAGTAAAAGAGAAAAACAAAAAACAAAAAAACAAGATGCTGTCTGAGTACCAAAATTCATCTTTTGATCCTTCCAGGCATGGAATAAATTCCTAAGTTGTTTCATGTTGAGTATTTGGTCATAATGACAAGAAAAATAACTAGTATTTTTTTTTGTGAAAGTCCTGCCACAACTGTAGACCTTGGTGGGACTGACAAGAGCTTGGCCTACCACATGGTCCCCACATAAATATCTCTTTTTGTCAGGTGAAATTGGAATGTGCTTTGTGTTTTGGGGGCTGGTCTCTTTGTCAACGTGGCACAACCTAGGGTCACCTGAAAAGGGAGTCTTAATTATCTGGATCATATTGGCCTATGTAGAACATCCACGAAGGACTGTCTTTAGTATTTATTACTTGATATTAGCCCAGCCCACTGTGGGCAGCACCATTCCCCATGCAAAAGGTCCTTGACCTTTATGAAGAAGCTAGCTGAGCATGAGCCTGTGAGTGAGTTAGCACATAGCATTCCTCCATGGTTTCTGCTTCAATTTCCTGCTTGAGTTCTTGCTCTGACTTCCCTCAGTGATGGATTGATTTTAGGAAATGTAATCCAGGTAAATCCTCTCCCCATCTAAGATTTTGGTCACTGTGTTTTATCACAGCAATGGAAATCAGACTGGAACAGTATGTATCATTTCTTCTTCTAGCAGCTGCAATCACAATTCACTCCAACTCCAGCTGCCCAGAGGAACACAAGCTTCCATGAGAGGCAGAGCTGGTGAAGACCTGAGCCTGAAGGCTGGAAGAAGAACACATTAACTGACAACCCTGGCAGGGAAGGGAAGTTCCCAAGCTGGACCTAGGACTGTAGTATGACAGAAACAACATGATAGGACAATGGCATGCAAGGGATGTTGCTCATATCAATAAATCCTTATGTTAAAGAAGGCAGTTTCCAGGTGCAGAGAGCGGAGGGGAGTTACAAAAAGAGCAAGAAAATAGATACAGTTCTATGGTATTGGTTGAAATTAGAGTTACCAATGCAAGTTCATAGATTTCCATTTAGACAAAGCATGTGGCATGTGTGAATGTATCCATACATCCTACTCACCAAGACACTTCCAACGCTGGCCCCCAATGTGACACCCTCAGCATCAGGATCATGGATCCAATGTGTGGCTCTTCACTTAGATCCACCAATCTCTAGGAGAAATGGCCATCTTGAGGCGAGAGAGGTAAACATCAGAGAACAGCAGGGTGTGGTGGTGTGGACTTGCAATCCCAGCACTTGAAAAATGGAGACAGAAGGATCAAGCATGTATGGCCAGCATTATAAATACAGACTTTGAGGCCAACTACAGGAGGCCCATACTCAATGCAAGTACGAATGAAGCATACTGAGATAGAAAGGTACTCAACAGATGCTGGCTTCAGAACAGAGGCCAGAGAGGCCAGTGTGAAGGGCGTATCTGACTAAGATAAGATATGGTGAAGGAAGGAACTGACAGTGAAGGGTTTTATCCTGCTCATTAAAACATGGACTGTGCGTTTGTGCTCACATTTAACTATTAAGTTTTACTTAACTAAAATGTTCTTCTTAATTTAGCATGAAAACTGGCAAAGTACTCCTCATTTGAGTGATCACACTCATGGGCAAGCCCAACTCAACTTCCCCAGATAAATGGAAAGGAACACACCACTACAACTGCCAAAAATGTGTATATTGAATCTAATCGCAGGAAATCTAATAGCAAGGAAACCTGGTTTCTATGGATTCACTGTTCTCCAACCTCTTGAGCTCAGGGAAGGGCTGGAGAAGACTATTGAGAAGGGGCATTGAAGGAATCTGTAGCTCTGAGCTGGCTTTTGCTCTAAATTAGTTACTTTCATGTGACTATGATAAGAGACCATGACCAAGGCAACACGAAGGATGAAGGGTTTATTTGGACTCACAGTTCCAGAGAAACAAGAGTCCATTGTGATGTTGAGGTGTGGCTTCAGGCAGGCAACAGGGCAGTGAGTTTTCAAATTCCCATGGAGTCGAGGACAGCTCCCAGCATCATGACCACTGGACAACATGAGGGATTATGAGAGATGTAGTCGAGGACAGCTCCCAGCATCATGACCACTGGACAACATGAGGGATTATGAGGGAATGGTCTTCTCTGTTGCACAACTACCTGCTTTGAACCAGTGATAAAATATGTTTATTCTCAGTGTCTTCCATCTGAGATGACATGTGCATCGTTGCATGGTAAACTTGCCAACTGGTCTTTGGCATCAAGGGAGGGCCACAAGACACAGTCACAGGGAGATTAAAGGATGCCAAGATCTACTAAAGTACTACTACTTCTTAGAGTTCATTCCCAAACATCCATGTCAGCCCTGGGCCCTTTCCCTGGAAACTGCTCAGCCCTCTCCTTTGGTGTTCCTCCATTGACACTGTGTCTTGATATCCACAGGCTGATGCTGTTTGTTCTTTCTGCCCCCTTTCCTTACTGGTTTTAGGAAGCCAAGTGACAACTTTACAACATTGCCATCAGCACCACTGAGCCATGGAAAGCCACCTCTGGTTACAAATGTTTTGAGTTCTCAACCTTTGTCCCCTCCTACCTGAGTCTCCATGGATCTGGCTCATTGACCAGTTCCATCTCTAGCCCACTCTGTCACCTGTGGACCTGTGTAATTAGATGACTCCAGGTGCTACTATTCTGTCTCAATTTACCTCCATCTATTTTCTCTGTCAGTACACAAGATACAGATTCAACTTGTTATATAATTTAAAAAAAAAAAAAAAAACCTTCAAGTAAGCATCCTCTGTATTCACTGGGAGGAAGAAAAAATGATTTTTCCTGAAACATGAATTATTCAATTTATAATTCACTATTCAAAAATCCATATTTAAGGATTAGCGGAGTTGCCACTGAAGTCAATTTTTGATGAGTTAGTGTAGGAAAGAAAACATTAGCATCCACTAATCACATAATTCCTCTTCAGCTTAAAAAGTTAAAATTCTTACTAATTTTATTTCCTTTCCACTTATTTAAGTTTAAAGGACTCTATTTAAAGGATTTATTTTCCATGATGTACGTTGGATAGATTTTTGTCTTAACAAAAACTAGAGTCATCTGGAGAGAGAGGATCTCAATTGAGAAAATGCCCCCATCAGAATGGCCTGTTGGCAAGCTTGTGGAACATCTTTTTTTAAATTTATGTTTGATGGCAAAGGCCCAGCCCATCATGGGCATGTTGCCCCCACTCCCCTGGGTAGGTGGTCCTGATTTGTATAAGAAACTCAACCAGCCATAGAGAGCAAGCACTCATCCATGGACTCTACTTTAGTTCCTGCCCTGACTCCCCGTAGTGAGAGATTATAAACTATAAATGAAAATAAACCCCTTTCTCCTCCAAAAGTAGCTTTTGATCAAGGTGTTTCATCATAGCAACAGGAAATAAACTAAAACATATTGCATCTGTCTTAAGTCATCTAGGACCAAATGCAAAACAATATTAGTTAACCTAAAATAAGTAGTTAAAATTATATTTGTGATAAAAATGAGCTCTGCTCAGTAGTGTGACTGCTTGCACAACCTTGGGTCTCTGCTCATTTTGTTATAGACTGCCTCAGGTGCCTCTCAAAACTCAGGACTACAAATAATAAGCCTATCCATGGCTGATCTTATGTCAACTTGGCAAACTAGAGTTATATAAAAGGAGGGAACCTCAGTTGAAGAAATGCCTCCATATCTGGCTTTACTTGTAGGCTGGAGCCTAGCATAGTTATCAGCAGAGAGGTTACATCCAGCAACTGATAGGAACAGATATAGAGACCCACAGTCAAAATTAGGTGGGGCTCAAGGGAGGAAGGATTGCAGAAGCAGAGGGGTCAAGGACACCACAGGAATACAGGTCACAGAATCAAATAATCAGGGCTCATAGGGGCTCATGGAGACTGAAGCAACAAGCAGGTAGCCAGTATGAGCCAGTATGAGCCAGTACAAGCCTGACCTAGTTCCTCTGTATATGTGTGTCTTAGGGCTTTCATTGCTATGAAGAGATACCATGACTAAAGCAATTCTTATAAATGATGATGTTTAATTGGGGCTGGCTTAAAAGTTCTGAGGTTCAGTCCACTATCATATATATATATATATATATATATATATATATATATATATATAGAGAGAGAGAGAGAGAGAGAGAGAGAGAGAGAGAGAGACAGAGACAGAGACAGAGACAGAGACAGAGACAGAGACAGAGAGGAGGAAAGAAGAGGAATACTGTACATCTCTAAAATAATAGTGAATTCTTTTTTGAAACATATATGAAGCTATTTCCAATACATGTTGTCATGCACACACAAGCACATATGATGAACATATCCATGTGCATTCATGTTAATGTACAGGCGTTGTATGTGTTATACCAGCTGCCTCATGTCTTTCCATAGCACTTGTCTCTATAGTATGTTATTGTAGCATCTTCTAGTTCAGGGCAAAGGCACACAGAATTCACTGTGAACCTATAGTTTATTTATTTATTTATTTATTTATTTATTTATTTATTTATGCTTACACAGGGAGGATATGCTCAAGTTTAGGATATGCTGGTAGTTTCTGATACTGGCATATTACTCCACAGAGCAAGCACACTATTAGATTTTCTATCTAGGGAAATTGGAGTTCCATGGAAATCCATAACCTGTGACTCAGGAGACTCATAGCAACTTAATCACTTCCTGACCAGTCAGACTTTGAAGTGCTAACCTTAGTCATGTACTTTTCAACACGTGAAAAGCTATTGTATTCACAGCTATTTGTTTTCCTTCTTAAAATGACAGTACATCTGCTTTAATCATCACTTTGAGATAGTAAGTTATTTTTATTTGGCCAGTGAGTAAGAAAAGTTCTTTTTTTTTTTCTGTCATGGTTCTTTGTCTTCAATGATTTTGGCAATAAAGTGTAAATAACTAGTGACTCATGTTAGCACACAGAATCAACAATGCAGAGATGTCATCTGGCTTATCAGTAGCTTATAGCCAAGACTGACTTATTTCTATATGTTTAATAGAAGAGAAATGTATTTAATTTAGCAATTTTTTTTACTCACAAGTTACAATACTGTAAATTACCTAGTTTATCAAACAGCTTCAGATGGGAAGTTCTAGCAGGTAGATGCAAGCATCTCACAAGTTGCAATACTGTCAAATTACCTAGTTTATTAAATAGCTTCAGATGGGAAGTTTTAGCAGGTAGATGCAAACATCTCACAAGTGCCCACTGGGGCTGCTTCCTCCGAGACAAAGCTGCCTAGGATTCCTCAGATTAGGCACCATTCTGGCATAGAGAACTGGAAACTTGTATTGAACACAGTCTTCCGACCTTCAATAACTACTGATAGTCTGTTGACTAGTTCATCTCCAGCATGCTCAGGGCCAAAAGCAGAGACAAGTGTCAGGGTTAGACAGCAACATTAGCACATCACCCCAAATTAGAGCTTAGATCCTGAAACACAGTGTACACTTGGCTAATTTAGTTGTAGCCAATTATAACCAATACCACCATTACACACTTCCCATCCTCACCGACCCCAACTGGAAGTAGCTATCCTTTCAAATTCAAGGATTATCATTTCCTCACTGTGCAGCTCCTATAGCTCAAAGATATTATGTATTGATTGCATTTGTCATAACTCTAAATTAAAATCTGTCACATATTAAAATCAAGCCTTTCATTTTCACCTTATTTTTTATCACATAGACATTATTATGTATCTATTTTTCACACCTGCAGGTAGAGAGGAACTTTTTATCAAAATGGGAATAGAGATGGTTTTCTCAGCATAAGCATCTAACTGGAGGAGAAAACTAGATTTGTGTGAAGCATCTAGACCTCAATTCTAAATCAATAACCACAAGGACAAGCATTTCACAGAGCATGCACAGAAGACAGGGACACTCACCATTACAAAGGACTGTTACAGGAGTTAGTCAATGAATGATTTGTGGAGTAATTCCTTCAGTGACTGGACTTTGGGACATGAACTTCATTTGAGCATAACGTGATTATAATTGGAGAAAATTGGAGGAGGGCCATGTGCAGGTATGTGAGACACATGTGTGTGCACACCCAGGAAGTATCTTAGATAGGGTTATTGAACTTGGAGTCAAGAAGAAGACAGTGATGTAAACAGAACATATCTTCTCTGTGAATCTAATAATAAGAGGAAGTAAACTGAAATGCCAAGAGAGAGAAAAGACCGTGTTTATGTGTTTGGGAGTATGGTAGTCTTGTTGAAGAGTCCTGAGAGGTTGAAGAGATGAGTAGACTCATGCCATAGAGATGGTAGCCAAGTGGAATGAGGCCAGTGTAGGGCAGGAGACTGAGAGAAAGTACACAGCGGTGCAAATCTCAGAGGTTTGAACAGCTCTGGGGAAACTCACACAATAAACTCATGCAACTGCTCAGTGGCACAACGGGGGTGACCACTGACACAGTGTGTTTGCTGGAATGGAACTGAGTTTTCATCATAGATCATAGAGCCCAGTATGACAGAGCAATGACAACAGAAACCATCCATTCCACCCAGAAGGCAGGTCTAGTGACAATTGTAATTATCTTTAAGAGGGCCCATTGGGATACATGGTGGGGCATTTAAAGAATCCATCATCTGTTCAATTAGCATTCAACTTGCAGAGTGTAAGAATTTAAATAGCCAAGACAAGGAAAAAGTTTTGAGTGTGCTAGTTACCTCTCTCAATGTTGTGACCAAACCTCTGACAGGAGGCAACTTAAGGAACTATTTGAGTGAACAGTTTGAAGACACAGTCCCTCATAGAAAAGTCCTGGAGCCATGAGCAAGAGGTGGATGGTCACTGGCATCTGCATCAGGGAACAGTAGGATGCATGCAGGCCTTCTCCCTTTTGTTCATTCTAGATGCCAGCCATGGGATGGTGGTACAACTATTCAGAGTGCTGCTCAGTTACACTGTTCTAAAACAGACATCTCCAGAGCTCTGTTTCTATGGTTATGCAAAATCCAGTCAAGTAGACAATGAAGGTTTGCCAAAACCCTCAAGAAATTAGGTGTAAAAACAGCTTTTCTTTTTGTTAGTCTCTCTCTCTCTGGGGTGTGTGTGTGTGTGTATGTGTGTGTTTGCACATGGACCAAGCCTTTGTATTTGTGTGAATTCAAATTCATGTATCCTTGCATGCACATTTGAAGGATGACCTTGATGTTGGATGTCTTTCCCAATGGCTCTTGAACTTGCTATTGGTATTGGTATTAGTATTGGTATTGGTATTGGTATTGGTATTGGTATTGGTATTGGTACTGGTATTGGTATTGATTAGTAGTATTCTGAGACAAGGTCTCTTACAGAACCTTAGCTCGCCAGTCAGTCATAATGTCTAGTCAGCCAACATTTGATGTTCCTCCTGTCAGGCATTCCTGGCTCTTTATGGGTGTTGGGCACCTAAACTCAGATCCACATACTGTATAGCAAACACTTTGGCCCTAAGCCATTTCCTCAACCTTGCATTTAGGTTTTTGATGAATAAAGAAATATCACAGAAAAAAATGTGTATTAATCTACTGATTTGTGGGGTTGGATAGTTCCTGTTTTGCCTGGGTTCTAAGGTACACCATTATGTTATTTGTTTGAGACTTTTTGACTTTTTAATGTACATACTTTAGTAAATTTAAACTTCCCTCTTGGGACTGCTTTTATTATATTCCACAGGTTTCAGAATACTGTATTTTCAATTTTTCACTTGTTTCTATTAATAATTTTTTTCATGATTTAATTTCTTCAGTGATTTTTGTCGCCATTCAGCATCACGTTGTTCCATCTCCATGAGTTTGTACATGTTCTGTAACTCCTCTTAATGTCAGTTTCTAGTTTTATTCCATTGTGGCCAGATAGAATATAAGAAATTATGTCAACTTTCCTATATTTGTTAAGAGACTTGTTTTGGGTCCTAGAATACGATCTGCTTTAAAGAAACATCCCTGAGCACTGAAGATGAAGAAGATGCATTCTATTCTACAATGTTTGCTTGAAACGTTTTGAAGACATCTTTTGGGTTCATTTGCTTGGTGATGCCATTTAACTGAGATGTTTTACTGTTTATATATTGTCAAGATGACGTGTCTGTTAGCAATCCACCGTAACAAAGAATGCAGTTTTGTTATCTGCAGGAAAATGATGCCACTGGAGGCAACCTTATTAAGCAACCTGGTCAAGAAAGACAAATACTGTGTCTTCTCTTGCTTGCAGTTCCTACGTTTTATATAGACACTCTAGCTTTTATACACACAGATAAAATCATGTTTGCATATGTGGCATGAGCACAGAAATGAAACTCTCTAGGGGAGCAAAGGACATAAGTGGTGAAGAAAGAAAGTCAGAGTAGGAGTGTTAAAAATGTTAAAAAATCACTCAAAGTACGTTGGACCCTGGTATGAGAAGGTCCTTATGTAACACAGTATCCTGTATAATGAATATGCAGGATGAAAGTATTTTAGCCATATAGAATGTGTATCAACAGCGGTAACTTTTTACAGGCTTCCTTAGTCCTGCAGGTTACCGCTGATCTGCCCGCGAGGCGGGTCTGGGGTGGACTGTGAAGAGGGAGATGTTCACATCCTTTCTTATCAGTGAAAAGTCTTGTCACCTAGAACCATAGAAAAAATACATCTTTTTTTTCATATCCATTTTACACACAAAGCTGATAACAAATGATATTTGGAAGTCTCTAGAAGTCAAACTTACACATATGTAACTTGTCACCAAAAAGTTGATGCAGACAACTAAATTTACTCCCAGCTTTCAGTTACTGTCATTGAAAATCTGCACACGTTTAAAACAGATGGACACAGACTGGGCTGGCCTCCTGGAGTAGATAAAAAGGAGGAGGCCCCAGCATCCATGTTCATCCCTCCGTTTCTTGAGCTGCAAATATTGTAGAATTTTCTTCTCCGCTGAGACACATAAAATGATAGCAACACGTTACTTTATAAATATATAATGCATTGTTCTGGCCAGATTTACATACAGTATTTTATTTGAATTCAATTGGTTTAAAGCTTATTTTTCACAAATCATTTTCTAGTCAGGATACTTTTGGCTTGTCAGAATTTACGTTAGAGATTGATTAATCACAGCTCATTAAAGTCTTTGTAGCTCAGTCAAAAAAACGGTGGTTTTTAAAATGTTAATGCTGGGGGGATGGGATAGGAAGTTCCTGGGTGGTGGGGGGAAGGGGGGTGAGGGGATAAAATCTGAAATGTAAATATAATATCCAATAAAAAATAAAATGTTAATGTTTAGATTAGCGTATATTACTCATGTATAATGATATACACAACAGATCATGATAGCTTCCTTTGGCTCTGAAAGTCCTTCTGCTCCTTCTTAAATGAAGTTTCCTGAGCCTTGAAGAGGGTGATAGTGAGGTCTTCTTTGTGACTGACCACAGCAGTGATCACTGCAAGACTGAAACTTCTGACAGAAACAATGACCTAGCTGAGCCCAGGTACTTCCTGCTCTGGGGGAGGAGCTTCCCTCCTCAGTTAACACTTCCAGGAAACACTTCCACAGCCCCACCTAGGGGTATGCTTCTTAGCTGATCTCAGATCCCATCGAGTTGACAAGCAAGATTAAGTATGATGAGTTCCTTTTAGATGAAGTGGTGAGACACATGCATTCCTGATAAGGCCACAGTACAGAGACAGGTATCTGTGAGTACTCATGAGATATTTCTTCGAGGTAAGACATCTTTGGTGTGAGACAGCAACCTTCCAGTAGCCCCGACAACACTAAACAGGGCCTATGTGCACATCTGCATGCAGATTTTAACATGCACGAGACTATTTTGTGAGCATGTGTTCATTTCTTCCTCAATGCCTGTTCACTCTGCCTGGAGGAGATGAGGTCCATATGTTTGTTTCCCCTCCACGGGTCTCGCTGGTTAGCAGATCTGTGAGTCAGTCAACTCTTCCCACCATAAGGCCTTAGTCTCTAATGTTCTTGAGATATCCCATGTTCCCTTGTGTAATACTGTTTGATTAGCTTCCCTCTGATGAAGTCCTACTGTATGACTGATAGTTCCCTCTGGCTTTTGTCCCATTTCTTTCCTGGAAAGAGTATACAAGGTGGTGTTCTTAATAAGTTTGCTTGACATAAGACGTAGCTTATGCAAGACCACCTGAGTCTACTTGTTCTGTCTTCTTTATCTCTGATCCCCAGACCTTTCTTCTCAGGAGCCTGCCCCTGAAGAACCACTCGCTTGTCCAGGCCTGGTGAGAGTCAACAAGGAAACCAGAGGAAGCGCTCTGAGGGTTTTAGGGGGACCCAGAAAGAGAGGAAGTGGTGCTAGTGTTGGAGATGGGTCACACCACCTTCTCTCTAAAGCAGGCACGTAGTCTCTCCACTTTCCTCCCTCCATGTCTAAAAATATTTACTAGTCACCTGGAATTATGGTTTTTGGTTTTTTTGTTTGTTTGTTTGTTTTTGTCTTGCATTTCTAGGTGATAGAATTCTAAAGCAACCCATAAAGATGGTCAGACTTAAAAGATTCGAGGGACCCAGTCATGAGAGTCTGCTTTCTGTGGATTCTGGTGCCTGCTCTGAAGACTTGAAGGTCTAAGTTGAGCACATGGTGACATCGAAGAACTACATTTCTTCTCTCACCCAGCATGTTGGTGTTCTTAGGTCAATGGTGACCACACGGAAGCTAAGCTAGAGGGAAGGCTCTGCTCTGGGACCAAGGAGGTCTTTTGTTTATTGCTTTCCTCTTTCTAATCACTGGATCAGCGTCTAGTTAACACAATAGCACACAATGGCCTGCTGTTTGCACAGAGAAGTATCTGCCTGGTGGCATGTAGTGTGTGTGTTTGAGGTATATGTATGGTTGTGTTGGATGTGTATGTGGCTGTGTGTGTATGTCAGTGTGTATGTGTGTATACATATTTAAAGGTATATGGGTGTGGATACATGGTGGTATCTGATTGTGTGGTATGGGGGAAATGTGTGTGTTTGATGTGCATTTGGGCAGTATTGTTGTGTATGTGATGCTATGTTGTTTTTAGATGTATGTGTGTGTGTGTGGTGGCACCTGATGTGTGTTTGAGGTATATATATATATATATATATATATATATATATATATACATATATATATATACATATATATATATTTTTTTTTTTTTGGTTTTTCAAGACAGGGTTTCTCTGTGTAGCCCTGGCTGTCCTGGAACTCACTCTGTAGACCAGGCTGGCCTCGAACTCAGAAATCCGCCTGTCTCTAACTCCCAAGTGCTGGGATTAAAGGCGTGCGCCACCACCGCCCGGCGGTATGTATATTTTTATGTATGTATGTATGTACATTCGGTATGTTGTGTGTGGTACACGTATGCATGTGGTTTGATATGGCTATGTATGTGGCAGTATGTGTGTAATATTTGTATTTGTGGTTATTGTATGTTGTGAGGTGTGTATACGTGTGATATGATGAGTATGTTGTGAACATTTATGCAAATTAGATACATAAGCAAAGCTCATTGCTTTAGAATGAGCCCCTTGAACCTTTAGTTTTTTCTCTTTTTCCCTCTCTCTCTTAAGATATATTTTCCCACAACAGAAATTCTGTTCATAATTTAAGGAACTGTTGGTACTAAAATGTTGAGAACGATGAACAGTTTGTCAGTTGTGGCAGCTGAGCTGGCAGTGAGGTAGACGTAAAGAGAGCAGAGACGGGGATCCTAGAACGAGCCTCTCCGCTTACACTGATTTGTTATCCACTGGGGCATAGCTTTCTCCAGGAGAAGAAAGGGGTTATTTGAAAGCTAGAGAATGTATTTTGATATTTAGGAGACTTTCAGAATACCAGGCTGTGTGCTGGGCTGCGCATTTATAGTGGTGCTTGCAATTTTGGCATAGTTTTTTTTCTGTTCTTTTCTTTCTTTTTTTTTCTGATTGCAGCCAACATTCTTGCTCTTTTAGAGAGAGTGCTCTGGTAAGAAGGAAAGCAGTCACCTCTGCAGACTGAACAGGTGTTCAGTGGGCTGTGTGCACAGGGCAGAGAAAGTCACAGTGGCAAAGCGCACTATGATACTAACAAGCAAGATGCTGTTTAGACGGGGCAAGGAGCTGCCACAAAGATGTGACAGGGCAGGGGGACACCTGGAGAAATCATGAGAAGGATTTGTGTTCTGTCCATGAGAAGTCTGAAGAGAAATGACTGAGTTCTGTCAACATGTGACAAGAAATGACGTGAAAAGGGCAGTTACAGCCTGACAGAGCCAATGAGGACATGCCAAGGGCATGCGATATGCAGAACATGTGTGGGACAAGAGAAGAACTAGTAATAGAAGAACCATTCAATCCTGGTAACACACAGGGGCTTTAAACACCAAGGGCAGGAACCATTACTTCAACACTGGTAACATGATGCTGGTCATAGTAAAATTACTTAGCTTATAGGTGCATGCTAAAACATACGGAATGGATGGTAAGTTACCCAGCAATGGCTATAACATAAAACTGGGTGTTAGCAGTTTATGGTATCATTCTCTCTTACACACTGGGACTATTTTAAAAGCCACCACAATTAACCTTCCTATCAGAGTTGTTGGTCAGTTATGAACATCTTGTGGAATAGCAGGCACATGTCTGCTGATACAAACTGCTGAGATCTTTATTTCTCCTCTGTTTTCCATAGTTTAAAGTTGTGGCAAATGTTCAAAGATCAGGAGCACCTCTCTCAGGGAGCACCTCCCAGAGAGCACCTCTCTCAGGGAGCACCTCCCAGAGAGCACCTCTCTCAGAGTCCTTAGGACCACATGTCTCATTTTTCCTTTACCCATAACTCAGGTCTTTTAATGGCCTCTGCCTCAGTCAACCATCATTGAAGCAGCCATGAAATGTAAGACGCATTTAAAGTGCCCCTTACAGAATAACACATAGGACATTTACATTTAGAGAGTTCTTGAAACCAGCAGATCTCAGGAAATCCCATGCCAGCATATCTGTAGAAACAGGATGGAGAGAAAGATCCTGGTGATTGAGTCTCTGCCTTAGTCCCAGATCCTGAGATCCAAAGTCCCCAGAGGTGGGCAACCTTTACCTTTCTTGGGTGTTTCCCAGGTATTTCCTAAAGTTGGAGGTCTTTGTCTCTCCTGCAAGACAATCTTTGGGTATCACAAAATGTAATCAGAACTGTGTTCTGCTGTGGGAATCAGAACAGTTACGTAGATCATCAGTGAGGTGAGTTCGTGGCATAAGCCTGTCTTCTTAGCTGGTCTGATGGAGACAGACACCTCAACACTCAAGTGGTCATACTCAAATGGTCACACTGCAGCTGACTTCCACATCCTGTGGGGATTCTGGAACAAGAGGGCACAACTCAGAGATACCTTTGTTTGTTGTTTCAATGGTGTGTTGATACACTCGTGACTCGGGGAGAGTTAGTGCCTTCCCAGATTGCTCATGGAAAGCTGGACTGTGTATTTTTCTATCTCACAAGCACCTCAACTGTCATCCAACAGGCCTGGAATGAGATGGTTGGCTGGAAACTGGCAGTTCTGTTTCTGCTCTTAGAAAAGAGCAGCTGGAAACACCTGGGCTTTACAGGAACTGCATACCTTGGTGTGTCTGGTCTCAGAAGCAAATCCGCACACTTAACGGAGATAAGTGCTGTGATCCAGTGGCAGTAAGTGATTTGGAAATGGCCCAACTCTAACCACAACTCCCAGCTCATTGGCTCAGGTTGACTCAGATCCCCGCCAGCTGGCAGAGATTGGGGATGAGTGTGACCCAGATCCACACGGCCAGATTGCAGACCAAGGGCCCTCTGCACTCGGAGTTGGACCTCAGCCATCTCAGTACATCTGTTGCCTGTTTCTAAGCCTCTGCTGGCTCCTCTTCTGTAAGACCTTTTATCGCCTGGACTGGTTACATCTCCATCTGCATCTGGGGCAGTTTGCTGCAGGAACCTTGTTCTTTATTTCATCAAATATCCACTAACACAGCATTCACCAGGTTGAGAGGTGGTTGTGGCAAAGCTTGCTCAATTTAGTAGTATTTTGATTCTCTCATGATCGTGATTTGGTTAATGCCCCCAAGAAACAGATGCGAGTGTCTTTCATTGCTTCCTGGAGCATTTTATTTTTTTATTATTTTTTTTTATATTTTGTTGGTTGTTTTTGAAACAAGGTCTCATGTAGCCCAGGCTGGCTTCAAACTCCCTATGTAGCCAAAGATAACCTTGAACTCCTTAGCTTCCTGCTTCCAACTCTCAAGTGCTGGGATTACAAGCACTGCTCTCAGCATCAGGGAGTTCTTACAAAACAGTTTCTTAAGCTCGGAACAGTCAGTGGTTTTCCCAACTCAATATTCCAAAGATCTTTTACACTCTTGCCCCAACAACATGGTCAGGTTTGTCATGGTGATATCCGACAATCCTGCTACCAGTTTCTGTCCTGCTTGGGTTCTTATTGCTGTGATGAAGGCGACGAGAAGAGCAACTTTTGGAGGAAATTGTTTATTTAAACGTACAGCTTAGAGTCCATCTGCCAGGGAAGCCAGGCATGAGTTCAAGACAGAAGCAGAAGCAGAGACCCAGAGGAAATCCACTAACTGCCTTGCTTTCAAACTCACGTTGAACTAGCTCTTTCACTCAGGCCAGGCCCATCTGCTGAGGGATGGTGGTACTTCCAACAATGGGATGTATGATCCTTCATCAATTAGTGATCAAGAAAATTCTCCACAGATGTGCCCACAGGCCATTCCAGTGGAGGCAGCTCCTCAGTGGACGGTCCCTCTTTCCAGGTGGGTCAGGTTAACAACAATAATTAGCCACCACAGGTTTGCACAAGTACAGACACACAAGCACACACATTCTCTCTCATTCTCTCTCTCTCTCTCTCTCTCTCTCTCTCTCTCTCTCTCTCTCTCT
>JADRCG010010558.1:1616762-1627910 GCA_019844195.1 Rhabdomys dilectus | reverse complement strand
CTCTCTCTCTCTCTCTCTCTCTCTCTCTCTCTCTCTCTCTCTCTCTCAAACACACACACTATTATTATATTCATGATTTCAAATATATCAGTAACATTGTCATAAAGCTCACAAGTATTTCTAATAAATCAAAGTGAAAGCACCCACCTAATTACAGAAGAAAATGTATTGATTTGTTCTCACAGTGCAATTCTAGAATGAGGTGTTCCCAATTGGCTTGTGGATTTACAACCTTGTGCTTATTTAGTTACATCATAAATACTGTAGAGAAAATCTGGGGACCAAGAACAAGTTGAAACTTAACACCATAAAAAACTAAGGGTTTTGGGGTGAAAGGTCTTCATCTTGAAGATTAAAAAAATCAAAAATAAATTTAAAATGCAATGCTCCCCCCTCCCCATTTTTCACTCCTACCAGGCTATGAGCATCCTCGGGGTGAATATACCCTGCTGCAACTGTTCCCAGACAGGGCTGGTCTATGGCATCTGCCGTGCGTTCCCTAATGCTCAGATAGTCGTAGCTAAGAGCAGCAGAGTCCTGGCCTGTAGCACAAACACTTAGACAAACAGACACTCAGTTTCATAGTGTAATTCTCCAAAGCAAATGAATGCTAATAGGATTATAGTTCTTAGTGATTTCAAAGCTGCTGGCAGCCCCGAGTCTTGCCAGACCAGTATTCATCAGTGGCAGAGACATCCGGGCTGTGATGATTGACAGGGAGCCTATGTTTGGCTTGTAGGGACTCTGACAGTATAAGGCCCCACTGTGAGCCAATGACCAGGAGGGGATGGAGGAAGGATCTTGCAGGATCTGCCCCTCAGGAGCATCACCTAAGATTACCTACATCCTTGAACACCACAAAACCAGCAAATCTTGTAGCATTCGCACACACTTCCTGATATAACAGTCTGCCTGCCTGCCTGCCTGCCTTCTGTCCTTCCTTCCTTTCTTCCTTTGTCTCTTCCATCCTCCTCTTCGTTCTTCTTCTGCCTCTTCTTTCTCCACTCACCCGCTCTCTTTCTCCCTCCACACCTCTCTCTTACCCTGTGCCCCGCTCTCAGCAGACTCCTCCCCAGTAACCTTTCCTCTTGCCCATATATCCTGTCTGAGCCAGTGGTTTCATGAAGCTACTTTTCCCAGCCCACTCTGACAAACCGTCTGCCTAGTCGCTGAGCTGTTTTCTCTCTTTGTCAGAATCTCTTGGCTTCAATCACTTTGTGTAATAATGAAAATACTTGCCATCTTCTCCACCATCCACCATAAAGAAGAAGAAGCCACCGCTCTGGTCTGAGTCAGGCCCTCAGGATGGAAATCCCTTACCCATTACATTTTCCCAGCTTCTGCAGGTTCCGTCTCTCCTCTCCAGTAATGCCCTGGATGCTCACTGAACACCTTTCTTTGTTTTCACCCCTGACGCTTACCCCACCCACCCTTCTGGCAAGAGGAATTTTTCTGTCTACTCTGTTTCTACCTCAGACCCCAGGGAAAGAGGTCGCCATGCACAGGCACACCAAGAGAGTCTTCAGTCTCAGGCTTTGCAATTTCTTTGTTTTTCCCCCTTTATTTTTGTTTAAGACAGGGTCGTGCGTAGTCCAGGTTGATCTAACTCTGTGGGTAGCTAAGAGTGACCTTGAACTTGACTCTCGATCCTCTGCCTCCAATTTCCTAGTGATGGAATTATAGACACGCACTACTAACCGTGGGTTATTTTTATTAAATCTATATTAATTCCCTCAGAATACCATAACATATTAACACATATTTGATGGCTTAAAACCACACTAATGTCTTATTTAGGGCTGGAGAAGTGGCTCAGCAGTTAACAGTCCTGGCTATTCTTTCAGAGGCCCAAGGTTCAGTTTCCAAAACCCACACTGTGACTCCCAACCTCTGATACCAGGCACATACACTATGTACGTACATACTCACAGGCATAACACACATACACATAAAATATTTCATCTTATGTGCATTTGTGTGTACCTGAGTATGTGTATGTGCACCACATGCATGCAGTACTCACAGAGACCAGAAGAGGGCATCAGATCACCTTCCATGTTTGTGGATAGAAATGAGGTTCTGAAGACCTTGTCTAGTCTTCCACGTAGTCAAACTCAACAAACTGGCTCTGTTCCTCCAACTTCTTTCATGCTGCGGATTTCAGTAACCTTTATACATCCATGGAGGTTTTCCTCTTTGCAACTGAACACAGGAGTTCACATCTTTGTGAGTGAGAAATAAACACAGACAAAAAAGAAAAAGAAAAAAAAGAAAAAAAACAACCCATAGTAAGAGTGGAGACTGCTTAACACCTGGTCCTGAGGGTACTCAGGAAGGAAATGACAGAGAAACGTTATTGGATGAGTGGCCAGAGACTCCCTGGAAACATTCACAGATAATGGAACCTTCACCAGTGCCTTGCAGCCTCACTAAATCCAGAGGCATCTGCTATTTACAGCCTATAACATCGAGTTCAAATTATCTGTCATCCACAAGGAGCCCCACATAGGTAACAGCTATATATCATGTTCTCCTGATGAGCTCAGGCCACACATAGAAAAGCCCGGCACTTACTCTTCACGGTCATATTTCCTGAAGATGTAGAAAGCCCCTGTGAAGCTGGATAAAGAGATCTGAAGGTACTAAGTAGCCCTGGAGACTCCGTTACTTTGTCAAATGCAGAACAAGGCTCTGCTCCTAAAGACACACCCTCTTGGAACACTGTGGTGAGTTCCCAGTTTCCAATCATGGCTTATCAAGGGCCTCAGGTGACCTTCCACAGTGAGAGCTGGAAGGAGCTGCTCATTGCTGCTCAAATTCCACAGGCTAGAGGCATAAAGAAGAAGGCAGTGGAGTTCCACAAAGACAGCTACCTAAAACTGGGTGGACATATAGAGTAGATCTTAGCTCAGTGATGCAGTCTAGACCTGTGGCCCGAGCATGAAGAAACTTCTAAAGAAGTTCCAGAAGGTGTGTATGTTTAAAGCTACTCATCCCACACGTCACTCAACTTGTCTCAAGTAGCCCCATCAGTTGGTTACGACTAGTGCTCTTTATGTCCTGCAGACGTGGCAGAGATCCACCTCAGGACTCTGAACTGCTTGCTAGTATGCAGTCTGTCGTTAACTCTGCAGATGTATGCACCTAGTCATCCCATAATTTAAAATATGCTCTGTCTCTTAACTGATGCAAACACTTTCATCTGACTCAGTTGCTTTCCCTTATTTATGATTATTTTTATTTACTTTATATTTTATTTTACTTTTCTTTATTTTATTCTATTTTTTTGTGCTGGGACTAGAACCAAGGGTCTAGTGCACGCTAGGCAAGCACTCTGACACCAAATAGTGTCTCCAGCTCCTTGCTCATTTTCTAAACTTAATTTCCTCAGGTTATTACCAACACCTGCTGTCTACCCAGATGCAGTAATAGCAGGGGCATTTTATGGCTTGTCTGTTCACACAAATCAGTTGCAGTGAGCCATAACGCTGGTATAATGCTTTTCAGCTTGCTCTGCCACAGCACTGCATCCTCTTGCGGCCCTTACGCAAGAGTTACCTCTTCTCCTTGAAGGCTGAACACCGAGTGGGGGGAAATTCGAGGGTGGGAGGTGGGAGGGGGTAGATGGGGGCACATCCTCATAGAAGCATGAGGAGAGGGGATGGGATAGGATGTTCCTGGGTGGTGGGGGGAATGGGGTAAGGGGATAAAATCTGAAATGTAAATATAATATTCAATTAAAAAAAAGATTTACCTCTTCTTCTTTGTCTCATCGTGTGGGGATCCAATGAAAAACTATCCTGCATTGGCTTAGGTATTTGAATACCCATTCCCAGGTGGTGGCCATGTTTGGGGAAAAGCACAGAACCTTTGGGAGGAGCAGCCGCTGGTCACTGGAGGTCAGCAGGCTCTGAGAGTGTAATCCCTTACCATTCCAGTTTTCCCTCACCCTCTCCCCCTCCATCATCCCTGCATGTGGATTAAGAAGCGATTTCTCAGTTTCCTGAACTAGGTGCCTGCTCCCCTGCCAATCCCACACTGATGAATTCTTAATCCTCTGGAAAGATAAGTAAAAATAAAGGTCCCCCCATCTTTGGTTGTGGTATTTTATCTTGGCAATAAAAAGTACTTAATACACACCAAATCATATCTTTTATCTCCAAAGTCTAAGTGCTGAGAGCTAACCAACATTCGTGCAGTGCTTGTGAGCTCGGCCCGTACGGAAGTTAAGAGGCTCTGCAATTTTTTTTTCCAGTGAAGTCTTAAAGAAAATAAACTGATGTTTTCCCACACATTGAACACACTTGTAAAGAAAAAATAACACTATTTTGTATGACTGGGCCATGTGGCTAATTAAGTTCTGACCTCCAAAACCTCCAAAATGCCAGCCATTCTCTTGGCAACGCCAAGGGGTTCTGTTTATCTTTGTTGTTGCTATGAAAACCTTACTCCTCCGCATAAGTTTTTTTTTTCATTTTGCTTAGTTTAGTTTTTTTTTTAATTTGCAGTAGGAAGGTTAGGTTTGTTTTTAATTGGCCTTCAGGAAGGCTCTCACAACCAGAAACTTCTGTGACTGGGGTACAGTAGGAATGCCAGGGCCCGTTGGATAGTATGGTCAATGAACTGCTTGCTATGCAAGCAGGAAGCTTGATGTTGCCAGCACCCATCCAGGCCTGGGATAGAACCCATAACCCCAGTGCTGGGAGGTCCAGACAAGGTGATCTCTCAGCCTCCTTGGCATTTGGTGAGCTCCACCTTCAGTGAGAGCCTCTGTTGCAGAATGGAATGGAGGAAAGAAAGTGACAGAGAAGGACACTGGGTGCTGAATTCTAGTGTGTGTGTATATAATATATATGTATATGTGTATGTGTATGTGTATGTGTATATGTATGTGTATATGCATATGATGTATATGATGTATATGATGTATATGATGTATATGATGTATATGCATATGATGTATATGTATGTGATGTATATGTATATGTGTATATGTATATGATGTGTATGTATATGTATATGATGTATATGTATATGATGTATATGTATATATTATATACACACACTCATGCACAGGAACAGACACACATACATACACAAACATATTACACATACGCACATATCACATACACACACTCATGCACAAGAACAGACACACACACACACACACACATACCACATATACACACATATCACATACACACATACACACATAGTATGGCTCTGTTAAAGCAATAAACAGTTGACTCTATTTCAGTTATAAAATGTCAATGGATCAAGTACTAGGAAAGTACTTTATGAGTCATCTTTTGCATAACTCATGTTAGAGTGCTTTTGAATATTTTAGCCGATGCAACTTCAATATTTTATGAAGAACTACTTCCCCACATTCCAGGAACTTTACCTGGAAAGCTGTGAACATGTTCCTACTCATCCCAGATAGGGCATCAATGACAGAATAAAATATGACTTCTCCAAAGTCCAAATGAGTGGATCAATGAGTGTACTGGGCTTATCGGAAAGCATGGGTGAAAGGTGTTAACATTCCTTCTAGGCTCTGCCCAACAGTTACCTGGCAACAATCTGGTAGACCTGGCTTGCTATAAAAGGGGCTGTTTCGCCTCCCCCCCTCTCTCTTTCCCTCTCTCTCTTTCTCTTTTTCTGTTCCTTTCTCAACTTTCCCCTTCCCATGATCTAAATAAGCTGTACCTGTCATTCTATAGACGGTACCTCAGGGGGAAGGGATGTCCCAGCATGGGCCCTCAGAGGCACCCCTCCCACCACACCATGCTCTACAAAATATATCCTGGCTGTTTTTTTTGTTTTTTTTTTTTTTTTTTATAAAACACAACAAAAGGTTGTTTACAGGAGCATGGGGACCCCAAAAGCCACACCTCTGGAGTCTTACCTCAGCATGCATGACTTCCCCATAGGTTGCATACATGAAATTGCCAGCTTCTACACATTGTATACACTAGCACCTGAGACCATGAGACCACCATGACAGCAGAATAACACACAACAGATTGGAAGAAGCAGGAGGAAATGCCTAGCATGTCAAGAGGAGCCAATGTAGGCTTAGATTTTTCAAAGACCTACTTTTAAAGATGTTTTTTAAATGCTTTAATCTCCCTTCGACTCCACAACCCACCAGAGGTAGTAGGAAAGAAAGGTTATTAGGATACGGGAGAAGTGGATCTATTTAGAAATTGTTCTTTGGAGCAAATCCCTTCTGCACTGTTAGGAAATCAGCAATTCAGCTCACAGGATATAACAGTGGCAGCTTGCTCCACTTGCAAACACTTTATGAATACACTAGCAGTCCAGCTCAGTAGTGTTCAAATAGCAAACACAAATCAGCAGTGGTGCCTACTTAGAAGAAACAGCCAGGCCTTAGCCAAACTGGCATGAGTCAGTAGGAGGAACCAGAACTACCAGAGACACCAGAAGAAGTTCTTGGCTGTGTATCTCTCAGTGAAGACTTGAGACCCACTGTCCATTGAGTTCTATTTATACTCCCTCCAAACATCTCATGTTCTCTACAGGTCTTGCCTCAGTCTGTAAGTCTGTCTCGCCAAAACTCACGAGAGTTTACATCAGTTGACATCACTCTGTCAATTGGTCTGAGTCTGTGGAAGCTGCAAAAAGCCATCAGAGAACCATTAAAGGTTTTTTTGTGTTTCTTTTTTTATTGGATATTTTATTTATTTACATTTCAGATATCATGCCCTTTCCCCATTTCTCCTCCCTGGAACTTCCTATTCCATCCCCCCTTCTCCTTTTTGCTTTTATACCATTTGAATTACATGCCAGTATTACAGGTCAGTTCTAAGCTGAGGAATTAACAATACAATAGATGCACATAGTCAAGGAAGCAAGACAATAAACACAAATTGTCAAAGAACAACCAAGACATTAAACAAAATTCCATGAACACTCCTGTGATCACTGTTTCTAAGGGCTTATCAGGATGACCAAAATATCTGAGTCAACTTCCCTGTCCTAGCCCAAAGTCATTTTCATGTCTGGAGGAGCCGACTTCCTTGTTCTAACTTAAAATTTAGATTTCTGCCTGAAATTACTTCTTTGTTCTGGCCTACCTAAGACAGAAATGCTTTGCTTTTGAGAATGCATATTCCATGATGGATAAGGAAGACATTCTTGTCAGAACGATCTAAGACAGGATAAGTTTTGTTAATGAAATAAAAAAGAGGGAGAGGCAGAGAGCCTTTGGGGCTGCTTGGCAAGAATCTGACATGGGTCAAGAACAAGGAAATGGGCTTCTTGGCGAAATATGGCATCGTGTTCCTTTTTATGTTTAAGCAGACCTCAGCTACACATTGTAAGGCAAACCAATACATGTGTGTCTTTAGTGAAGTATCCTTCATGCATCCTTTCACGTGCTTGCTTTAGCAAAACATCCTTTCACCTGTATCTGCTTCAGGAAAACATTCCTTCATGTGTTTGCCCCAGAAAAACACCATCCAACACAACTGACTTTCCAAAGAATGCTTAAGTTCCATTTCAGTCCAATGACAACTCATACTAGAAAGGAACAAAAACCATCAACAGGCCTAGCCTTTGGGAAGGTTTGTACATAGTCACATATACTTTGGATGAAGATATTGATAGCCATTAGTTCATAGGAAAGGGCCTCACAACATCCCAAGATTGGCTTCTAATCTATAAACTATTCTTTTTGTGTCTGGCATGGTGGCACAAACCTAAAATATCAATGTTTGGGAACTGGAGGTAAGAGGCTCAGCCTGGGATTCCTATCTTAAAACACAAACTATAATAACAAATACTGACAACACTGGTGCATAGTGGTGTGATCAACTTCATTCTGATCAGATTTGATACCTGTGCCAGAGAGGGAATTCACATCCAACAATGTAAGGTCAGTCAGAAGCCCAAGACCAGGATATCATTAGGCCCTAGTGACGGCCTAATGATTTTGTGCACTGTGTGATGTTATTCTTGGGTTATTCAAATGCTGACCTCTCTGCCCTCACATCCTGTTTCAATCTGGACACAGCATTGCAATGCTTATGTCTAGAATCTGCTGTTTCAAGTTTGTGTAAATAATTCTTACCATTTATTCTCTGACTTGTCAATAAATGCTGATCACCCAGTGGCTGGGCAGAAGAGAGAATAGGGCTGAAGGAGAGAGGGAGGAAGTAGGAGATTAAGAGCAGGATAGAGTCTGAGAAAACACCAGGAGAAAAAAACAACTGAAGCCCAAAAAGCCAGATCAGTATCAAACTGCAAATATCATAGGGTGGGGGCCAGGAGGTAGCCAGATTAGCATAGAGAATTAAAGTAGATCATTGAACTGCCCAGGATTGAAATGCAGCTTGAAATTAATCTTGGATTCTCTGTGTCTCATTGGGGATTAGCAAAGGTAAAGAAATACAGCTGCCTGATTGACTTATTACTTATGCTTACATTGGGGTTTTATCTTTTACTGTCTATTGTAATGCTAAGTGCAGGCCCCCAAGACCTGGAGTCTGCATGCAGCCTCTGTGACCTCCAAGTTATTTCTGGTTGGTAAACAAAGATGCCAACAGTCAATATCTGGGCTGAAGACACATAGGTGGGGTTTAGGTTCCTGGGCTTGGGGGTCAGAGGAGAGTGAGGAGGAAGACAGGAAAAGGAAGGAGAAGCCACCATGCTTTAGGAGTCAAAAGAATGTGACCCTGAGAGCTGGCCAATTGGAATTAAAAGTAGCCCAGATGAAACATAGTAATAACTTTGTGTTATCAATAGGAAAGAGATTCTAAAAGCATAGAGGGTAGGTACCTGCCCAGCTCTTGTGTTGTTTAAGGATTATTGTAAGTGTGTGTGTGTGTGTGTGTGTGTGTGTGTGTGTGTGTGTGTGTGTGTTTCATGTTTCATTGGGCAACTTAAATGGTCTAAGATCGGGTAGATAATCACCACAACATACTTACATTAAAACAATTAATGTTCTGCCCTGGCAGCTTTCTCACTGGTGAGTGCATCTACTACTGCTGCCATTGCTACCACCTTCTGCTGATGTAGCAATCCAGCTTCTCAGACCTTCCAATATGGGTTGAAGATCAGTAGCTCTCCAGGAATTCTTTAAGCCTTCAGCATTAAATTGGGACTGATAAACCATCTCTCCTGATGGACTTAGACACTACCAGGTTCTCAGTCTCTCTCACCATTGCCTGTCCATTCAGCTTGAGCAATGTAAGCCCAATCTAGTAAATGCCCACTGAGAAACACGTTCATGCTGGCTGGTACAGAGGTATTAAACAACTCTTCTTCCTCTTCCTCTTCCTCTTCCTCTTCCTCTTCCTCTTCCCCTTCCCCTTCTCCTTCTCCTCTCTCTCTCTCTCTCTCTCTCTCTCTCTCCCCCCCATCTCTCTCTGCACTTACTTCCATAAAACTCTATAAAATGCATACAAGTACTACTGTCTAAATTTCAAAACACTGTACCATTTTCCAGCTTATTTTGCTTGGATATTATAATGTTGGATTACACATGTAGCTAGGAAAGCAGATGGCCCAATGACGGACCTACACCTGTGAGATCAAGAACTTTTGTATTTGAAGCTAGGAGACCAGTCCCAGACACCTTCTGCTCAACTGCCCCTCAGCTGGGTTGACTCTCTGAGACACACAACAAGTCCTATCTGTTTCAAAGGCTCAGCTGGATGGGGTTCCCTGGTGTTTTCCCAGCTGAAACACTCGATGGTTAGTTTGGTTTGGTTGCTTGTTATGCAGGTGAGAACAGAGCAGCTCAATGGGAAACATGGCTCCTTGGGATACCAAGAAAGAAAGGGTTCTGCATTTACTGATTGCCTCTTTATACCCTAAAAGTTCTTTTGTTCTAAATACCAAATCTGGGTTGAATAGGCAGTAAAAAAGGAGCCCTCCAAATCAGGGGTCTTAGACACATGGGACAAATGGACAGCCAAGGCAGTAAGACTTGATGAGAATTCTGTGGAACAAAGTAGGTAGAACAGGCTCTTGAGGCAAGGACAGCAGGGAGTCTGGTATGAGTCTGGCAGGGAGGCTCCCAGTCTCTCACAAGCACCTACTGAGACACTCAGCCTTAGCTTACAAGCTGGGAAAATTAATGATTTCCCAGGTAGCCATTTCTTTAAACCCCAGGACTGTGAATCAATCTCTAGACAGATGTCATGAAAGACATCTGAAAATGAGGTCAGACCCCAGCTCACAGATGAGGGGAGAACACCGGGCGTGACACCCCTCCCCCAACAGGTCTTTCCTCTGCTTGCCTTCCTTGTACTCTGAGTTTTGCTTTAAGAGCTCTTCTGTGGTAGTGCATTTTTTGCTGCATTGAGTGACAGCCTTTAATGTGAGTTCACTGGACTCAAGCATCCATGGCAAAGGGTTTTCCTTCTGAACAGCCTCACTCCAGAAGAGCAGCAATCACATCAAACTCCAGCAGGCAGAGTACTTATTTGTAAAACTAACTGATATTTTATTTCTAAAAGCTCTGCCTCCTAGGGGAGTGCCAAAGTGGGCACTCAAATGCCTGCCTGCACACAGGGGCTAAGGTCCCAGGAGGGATTAAGTCTAATGAAGAGCTTTCCCCAGAGCCTAGAGCCTGACCTCCTGATGATATCAACAATGCTATTACTTTAAGCCCTCAAAATTAGGAGAAAGAAATTGGAGAGGGATTGGATACTTGAAATGAGACATGTCCTCCATAGGCTCATGTACTTGAATACTTGATCTCCATTTAGTGGTGCTATTTGGGAAGGTAATAAAAATTTTAAAAGGTAGAGCCTAGGCTGTAGGAAGCACATCATTGTGAATGAGCTTTGAGGGTTTATAGCCTGGCTGCTTTCCCTCTCTCCTCCTCTTCCTCCTCTTCCTCCTCTTCTTCCTCTTCCTCTTCTTTTTCCTCCTCCTCTTCTTCCTCTTCCTCCTCTTCCTCCTCCTCCTCCTCCTCTTCCTCCTCTTCCTCCTCCTCTTCCTCCTCTTCCTCCTCTTCTTCCTCTTCCTCTTCTTCCTCTTCCTCCTCTTCCTCCTCCTCCTCTTCTTCTTCCTCTTCCTCCTCTTCCTCCTCCTCCTCCTCCTCCTCCTCCTCCTCCTCCTCCTCCTCCTTCTTCTTCTTCTTCTTCTTCTTCTTCTTCTTCTTCTTCTTCTTCT
>JADRCG010010558.1:1575617-1615182 GCA_019844195.1 Rhabdomys dilectus | reverse complement strand
AATAACTGTGGATGCCTAGGTCTTACTTAGAATGAGTAACAAAATACCCAAGGGAGCAAATATGGAGACAACGTGTGGGACAGAAACTGAAGAAGAGGTTGTCTGGAGACCATTCCACCTGGGTATTCATCCCATGTGCAGTCACCAAAACTAGATGCATCTGATATGGATGACAGGAAATGCATGCTGACAGGAGCTTGATATGACTGTCTCCTTAGAGGTCCCCCAGAGTCTGACATACCCAGAGGCAGATACTCACAGCTAACCATTAATCTGATCAAGGGTTCCCAATAGAGAAGTTAGAGAGAAGACTGAAAGAGCTGAAAGGGTTCGTGGCCCCATGAGGAGAATAACAATACCAACTAACCAGAGCTCCCCAGGGTCTAAACCACCAGCCTAGGAGCACATAGGGAGGGACCCATGACTCCAGCTATATATGTAGGGGAGGATGGCCTTGTTGGGCATAGGTGAGAGAGGAGATCGTTGGTCCCATGAAGGCTGAATACTGAGTGGGGGAATCTGAGGGTGGGGAAGTGGGAGTGGGGGGTAGGTGGGGGCACAACCTCATAGAAGCAGGAGGAGGGGGGATAGCATAAGGGGTTCCTGGGTGGTGGGGGGTATGGCGTAAGGGGATAAAATCTGAAATGTAAATATAATATTCAACAAAAAATAGGAAAAAATAGAAAAGTTGTTAGAACCAACATCTTTAATAAAATGTCAGCCTTCTAAAAAATTATCTTGATTCTAAAATTTGTTTTGAGAATTGTATATTACAGAATACACAGCCTTGGTGTACCTACTCATCAATAAGCTGAGCAGATCTGCTCAAACCTCTGATGTCCTGGAATTCCGTCTGGATGCAGTGAAGACACAGCATCAGAGGCTTATCAATTTACTCTTCCTCCTGCCCCCCTTCTAATATCTCAATGCCCGTAATCAGCTTGAAGAAGTTAATGAAGAGTCAGCACCCCTATTTCCTGGGATTGGGGACTAAGGTGGTTAATATTGGGCTGTCTTTCTAGGGAAAAGTAGTGGTTTTGTTGGAACAGGAAGGATTAGCTAGGATTTATTTCATAGCCATAAGCTATTGGTAGAAATATGTATAATTGTTATCAAGATGAAGTTATAATTTTTTAAATGGTACAAAACATACTTTGATTTAAAATGTAAGGTTTTCATCGGTACGAGCTTCTTATTGATATAAAAGTGAGATTAATATTGTTACTCTCATAGACACTGTGCCTGTATAACACATCTAGGAATACAAGGCTTAGACCCAGTCCTTCTTTAACTTTTTTTAACTGATTTGAGATGGTTAGCCTGTGAGTTAAGGGCCTGTAGCAAATTCATGGCTTTGAGTTTATTGTTAGGATGTTTTCTATATTTTATTTAGAAATAACTGAGAGGAGTTAACAGACAACAGTCCAGATTACCTTACATGAATAGTTGGTTTTCAAAATGTCAGAAGTCCACAGAATTGACGTTACAAACATTTCTGTATTAATGTTCATTTTGATGAGAGACCTGTCTGCTCCTGACAGCTTCCTGTCTTGGATTCTAAGAAGAAATTGAGCATCTTTGGAGTTATTCCAGTTGTGGTGAGACAGTCACTAGGCAAGAATTGCCTCTTTCCATCTACAGACAAATTACTGTCCAGAAAAGGACACACTTGCAGAATAGACTACTGGTTATATCTGCCTAGACAGAGGAATCAGCCCTTAATAATTCTGCATCACTAAGGTCTGTCAGATGATCATGGGCTAGAAGGCTGTAGATCAGATGCTCCAACGTTTTGTAGTATAGGGACTGTTCAGGTGCTCAGTGGTATCTGTAAATTGGATAAGTTTTAGTTATGCTTTGTGCTTCCCATAATTTCAGTTAACTCAGTCATTCTGGATTTCTGAAGGGGTTGAAGACCTATAGTCTCATAGCCAATCCTGGCTATTTACTTTGAGAGAAAAGATTTGAGTGGATGATTTTCAGCTGACCTTCATTCTAAAGCCAAGAAAAAAGCCAGGTTCAGAACTAAGTCTTTTAATTAGGAGAGATGACAGAGGTTCTGGTTAGTCAACAAAATGATGGACTGGGTATTAGGACTATCTTGTACCTCACTGGTACAAATTGGCATAATTATGATCTAATTGTATTTTGAGAGAAAAATTTTATTTTAACAGGAAGGGTGATATGTAGGAGGAGCTAAGGTGGGAGGAGTACAGAGAGGAAGAGAAGGAGTAAGGAGAGAAAGAGAAGCTAGGTGATGAGAGAGAGAAAGAGAGAGAGAGGGGAGGACATGGAGGCAGAAGTTCACGTGTCTCCACCAGTCAAAGATAGTTGATATATCAGGTTGAGTATTGGATTACACTTCTGATTGAACATTATCAAACTTATAAAGCCTTTGATTAACTTTTTTTAAAAAAATTGTATAAAAGCAAAAAGGAAAGGGAGCATGGGATAGGGGTTTTCTAGAGAGGGGAAATGGGGAAAAGGAATGGCATCTGAAATGTAAATAAAATACTCAATTAAAAAACTCCATATTACTCTGAGTGACTTATAAATTCAGTGCTGTTCCCAACAAACCTCAGGACTATTTTTAGGTAAATGACAAAAGACAACTCTGAAATGTATATGGAGTCTCTGGAGCAGTTCTGATCCTCGAGGAAGCCCAGCCTTCTTCTCTGTCTAACTGGTTCTGACCACCCAACTCAGGAATCCAGGCCTTCCTCTCTGTCTAACTGGTTCTTTGTATTCTTTGAAAAGATGTTGTCTTAGTCAGGGTTTCTATTTCTGCACAAACATTATGACCAAGAAGCAAGCTGGGGAGGAAAGGATTTACTCAGCCTACACTTTCATGTTGCTGTTCATCATCCAAGGACGTCAGGACTGGAACTCAAGCAGGTCAGGAAGCAGGAGCTGATGCAGAGGCCATGGAGGGATGTTACTTACTGGTTTGTTTCCCCTGGCTTGCTCAACCTACTTTGTTATAGAACCCAAGACTACCAGCTCAGGGATGGCACCACCACAATGGGCTGGGCCCCCCCACACTTGATCACTAATTAAGAAAATGTCTTACAGCTAGATTTCATGGAGGCATTTCCTAAAGGGAGGCTCCTTTCTCTGTGATAACTCCAGCTTGTATCAAGTTGAAAAACAGCCCATACAGTTGTTATTATTTTAAGAATGTCTTTTTTTGACATTTTCATACATATATACAATTATCTGGTTGTAATCATCCTCAAAGCTTCCTCCCCACCCCTGATATCCCCAATGTGTCCTGTGTTCCCTTCCAACACTCATGAAAACTTCTCTGTTTTTCTCTTGTAACCCACTAAATCCAACTGGTTCTGCCTTTTAGAATGTTGACTTATCTTACTGGCTTGATCTTGTGATGGCAATGATATCTTCAGTGAGTTCATAGTGTAACAGCCTGTCCTGTCAAAAAGACAGCATTTAAAATGTTAGTTCATTAACTTATCTACTATCCAGAAGTCAAAGACCTTTGCCTACTGAATATGATCACTGCTTATGGTTTTACTAATACAATGTCTCAAAATTTTAAATCTACTTAAAATATTGATTATCATGATTGATGGCAGAAATGAAACCATGAACCAAAAAAATCCTAGGTGTCTGTAAAGGCAGCACATCCTTGTCAGATTAGGAAGCATCTTTGTGGATGGTTGCATTTCCATGTCTCACCCATGTGCCAACCAAGGATGAATGGACCCTTTATTCTATAGTTACTATGCCTTTGGTAATAGACCTATATCCTGAAAATGATTACAAATTGCTGACTATTTTTCAAAGCAGCATTAGAACTTAATTTTCTTTACTCTACAATATTTGGAATCTTGCTTTGATCAGAATAAGGTTCAAAATATAAGACCATTATTGATTGATTGAAAGCCATTTGCTATATGAGGCAGAATACAGTATGATGACTCTACTTACTAATCAACCTTAAAATCTCTGTGACAGGTTTCCAGGTTTAGTAATGTCTTGTGTTCTGTGGTGTCCTGAGACTAAGTATCCATCTTTATTGTCCAGATTCTAAAGAAACTTGTATTAACAGTGGCACCTGTGAAACTAGAATAAAGTTCACTAAAGCCGATGATGAATGCTTTCAGCCTCCATGAAAGGTTATCCATCACTAGAGGGCTCAAAGTCTAAGAGGACTGTCTCTAATGTGACTGCTCTTGCCTTGTGATCCACGATAATTTTCACCTGTGACAATTCACATTAACTTCTCAGAAAGTATGAAGGAAGCACCAATTTCATATGCTTGCACTGATTAGCATATTCTAGAATACTTTGGGGGAAAAACACTTCAAACAAAGGTTGTTGACTGCTCCACAGAAGCTCCTCTTCTGACGGAGGAAGAGAGTTATCCCTCACAATGTTTCACTCAACTTCCTTTCCAGAGTAGGAAGAGAGTTATTCACCAGAGCACTGCACTCAACCTATTAGTACAGTCAGATTTTCTGTCACTGATGCCAATGGATTTCTTCTAGAATGAGGGACAGAGGTCATACAGTGGTCACCAAGGACAGTTTCCTTTCTGTTAGAACCCTAATCAGAAGTTGAATTCTCTTTTCTCAGTACTCTGGGAAACACACCCAAAGCCAAAGGCACACAGCATTGCTCCTTTACAGGCCCGGCATCTGAATTCATCACAAACCTTCTTGTGGCAAATGAATAGATGGCACAAGCAGAAGGCCTCAGAAGGAGCTGTAGATCTTTGTTTCCATGGAAACTGAGAACACCACAGACACTTAGGCTTCTCTGTGGTGTTAGCGCTGCTTTCATAGAATGGGCATCGTAGATAATGGGATAAATGAATTACTTCAGAGGTCTAAAGACATAAAATGTGAGGAAGATGATGCTTTCACTGGGAGTGCCAGCATCCATGTGAATCCGGAACTTGAATTCTGGGACACTTTAGTGACATTGTAAAGCAAGGATAGTGAGCAAAGACTTGTGAGGTTTAAAGCCACATGGGCTTTATCTTCTGGGTGTAAATAATGTGGGGTACAGAAAGAAAGATCAGTGCAGGTTTTTCAGTACCAGGCTCTGTCTTGGCTAAACAAGAGAATCACAGCAATGTCCGGACAATCTTCTTGACCTCTGACCCTCTTGACCTCTGAGATTTGGGTGTCTGTATTCTTACAGCTTATAGCTAGAAAATGGGTCAAGTTTTGATGGATGTGGAACTTGATGATTGTGAGTGTGAGTTTCAGCTGTAAGTCATCAGCAGGGTTTGTCACATCCAGAAAGGAGTTGTTCCTGTCAGGTGAGACAGGATGGAGGCGTGAGAAGTGAGCATCTGTGACAGAGAGCTGAGCCAGGACAGAAATCCAGCTGTCCTCTCAAGGTGAGAATATTTTCAATGACAACATACAAGTTGTTTTTGCAGAAAATCAAAGTTGCATGAATGGTGAGAAAATAAGTTGTTTGATGTTTTCAAGACAGAATGGGGTGGAAGAAAGTATCAGAGAAGGTGCCCAGACTCTTTCAATGGGAACCACTTCATATGCTTTAAGAACTGTGTCTTTGACAGGGTGACTCAAAGCCAGCTTCATCATCAAAGACATGCCAGCACAATGATTTAGGAAACCTGCATCCCTGGAGCTCTCTGACAAACTCATAGGCAGTTCCACCGAAGAGCCTCCTTTACCCAGGAACTGTTAATTCTAATAGGACTTTGGAGATGAATCTTATAGATCTTGTAACTTTCTGAGTTTCCTGAGCCTTGTAAGTTTTTGTAATTTCCTCTGTCTTATGAGAGCTCTTTATTTCTTCCTCCCTCTGAGATGCTATAATGTCGATTTGGAAATTTGGAAGTAGTAGTCTCACAACAGAGTAGACTATTTTTTAAAATAGAATGAGCTCTAAACCAAATGCTTTATGTGTTCCTGAGTGTGCACATATGTAGCATGTCTGTACGTGTATGTGTTGTGTGTATGGTTCAGTATGTAGTTTTGTGTGAGAGAGTGTTTTATACATGTGTGAGGTATCTTTTAAAAACATCACAGACAATTAGTCTTTGGGTCTTATCACATTGTCTTCCTAGACATTAACTGTTAAGCATACACAAGAACTGTAACACCAGACAGCATTGATTCTTCTGCTCAGCAACTCTGGAGAGACAGTGAAGGAGCAAAGTCTGGTCCTAATGACAGAAGACGCCTTTTCTACTGTCCCATCTGAAATTCCATGGCTATGACTGCAACCAGCTGTCTACTCCAAGGCCAGGCCATCAACCTGACAAGGAAAGGAACCAGAAAACAACATCCATAGAAATCCTTGTCATCAAATGGAGTTCTGACTTTTCAGTGTGACTGGGCATGGATATCCCTTTCTTTGCCAGCTTCTATTCCCACACACATTCCATAGAGTTCTCTAGAATGTTCTGTAATAAAGGGCCAGTCTCAAGCAGGGAAGACTCCCCTCTGTGGGCTTGCCTACTCAGTTCCAAGAAGCGACCCTTCAACAAGAGGATAGCACTAGGCCTCTTAGCCACTAAGTTACCCCTAAGTAGTTGCATCATGAAGAATAAAGATTTCCAGGCCCCCAAATGAACTTTTGGAGAAAATCTGGATTAATATATTTGAAGAATGAAGAACTTGCTTGGAGATGTGTTGACCTTAATTCCTCCCTGTCTTCTGAAAGATAACTGTGTGGAGTTACATCAGGACTAAACTGCACTGAAATCCTGCCCCAGCATGTTTTATCTTAAGCTATCATTCTGCAAGAAACCTAGAACGTGAAAGAGGAACAGCAAGTTCACGAGATGAAGCATGAGCATGAAATGCCAGTCCACAAAATGCAGCAAGCTCATAAGAAGTAGCAAGTTCATGAGATGCTAGAATCCAGGAAACCAAATACAGCCAGGAGGCAAATGGCTCTGAGAAACATGAATATCTTATATTTTTGTCATCATGCAAATCACATCCCACTGTCTGATCCTGGATTATCTTCTTCCAGGAGCAGCTGGTTGTGTTAGAGTCAGGCGGGGCTATGTGTTGCTATCCCCCCAATGTAGAAATGGAAGATTTTAAAGCAGAGAACACTAAGATCCCCTATAAAGAAAGAGGTTCTACAGGCCATATGGCAATATATGTAATATCCCACAGGAGATGGGTTGAGAGCACATCCTATGAAGATGCTGGAACAACTCTGAAGCATGTGAGGCCCTCTCATAAACACAGGGCAGGCCTCCTTATCTACCTATCAGCATAGTGCACATCCTTCAGCGGAAGCCATTTTGGATGCCTCCTCCCCAGGCAACTGGTGATCTCCAACTGCACTGGCTGTTCCCCTTGGGGATTATTAGTCTTGATTGTTAATCTAATGGGATCAAGAATCACATCCAAAAATCAGCTGTGTACTTTTTATGAGGAATTTCTTGATCAGATTTTTTAAAGTGGAAAAACCCACACAAAATGTAGGTGGCAGTACAGATAAAGAGATGCAAGAAGAAAGGGGTTTGCTCTTTGCCTGCTTGCTTTGGCTTTCAATGTTAAGTTCATCTTTGTTGTTGTGTGAGCTGCTGCTCGTTGAAGTAATTATTTAAAAAGATCTTCAGCCAAGCCAATTATCTAGGCTGTGGCATTTCTGCCTAGCTCAGCTGCCATGTTGCACAGCCAGAGACCACATGCATGCACAGCTAGAAATCACCAGTCAGAAACACCAGCCCACCCACAAGATGCCAGCATGGGAGATGGCTCTGCCAATCTTCTACACTGTCTCTGCAAGGCTGGGCATTGCCCTGACCATCCCGCCAACCATACAGGCTCCATACAAATGAGACTGTAAAGCTTAGATTATCCAAAGGCTTATACATTTAGTAATGATCAATAACAAGATGCCCTTACAATCAGAGGTGTAACCCAATGCCCAACCTAGATATACCAACTACCTTTGACTGCTACAGACGAGAGGACATCAGCCTCCATGTCCCCCTCTCTCATTCTCCATCTCTCCCTTAGCTCCTCCTCTTCCTTCTCCTCTCCTCCCTTTACTCTTCCTCTTCCTCTCCTTCCTCTTCCTCTTTTTCTCCTTACTCCTCCCACCCTAGCTCCTCCTACAGCTGCTGCACCCACCACATTCCTTATCTGACATTAGGACCCAGCTTCAAGCTTCCAACATAAACTAAAAGCTGGTAGCTCTGCAGGCCTCCGGTGCCATATAGGGACTGCTGGTATATCCAGCCTTGTGAATTGAGAAACTACTTGGTTGTTAGCCTAGCTGATGTAAGACAATGATTATAGACTACCCAGATTAAATTGTATAAGCCAATTCCCCTTTATTAATCCCCCTTTATGTGTATTCCTTCTATTGGCCTGTTTTTCTAAAGAGCCCTAATGTACTCTTCAGTTCCCTCTAGTGACTAATGACTCCAGCCTCCAGCCTACAAGGGCAACTCAAGGATCAAGACTTGGGAGAAATTATGAGGCTATTAGTAAAGAAAATTTCCTTAAAGCCAAGGCTGGTCTAATACCCATAGAATACAGAAGGTTCTGTCTAGGAACAAGTCACTAGCCTATCTCCCACCTCGCAGTTCTGAAAAACAACTTATCTAGAAAAACAACTCCCTTCTTCTGTCACCGATGACACAGTGCTCTCTCACGCTTGTTAGTTATATGTCACTATCTCATATTGTTACTACAAAACCCAACTCAGACCCTGCACTGTGTGCTCTCCTTCACCCTCAGCACCCTCTCATACTAATGAAGTCTACTCTGTCATTTTTATGTTTCCCTATTTCCATTACCTTTCTGAACTCAGTTCTTACCACTGTTGTTCTTCCTTCTGTGTAAGCTTGATAGAGTAGAAATGTTACCGGTACAACAGGTAGAGTTTGTGTCCTTGATGAGGATGGACACCATTCAGGCCCCTTACTTGACATTCTGCATGGGTTTTTCTACATTGGTATTTAACCCATGTGTATATATGTTTGTTTATGGTTTTGCTTTGTTTTTGTTTTGTTTTGTTTTAGCCAATAGAATTAAAAAGAAACAATAAAACTCAAGGACCCACTGGAGAGTGTGCATTTTCTAGCACAGTGTGACATTAATGAATGAATGAAGGGCATGAGAATTCACCAGGAATACCTGCTAAAATAAGCTTAACTGACCACATGAATGTCCAAATGAAGAACATAAAGTTCAGAGTTATGATATAACATCCACCGTTATTGTTGTATTAGTTTGTACTATTAGGACAATAATAAGTCTTGAGAAAACCTTTATTTTGGCCCACAGTTTAAGGATATGGCCCATCACTATGGAGAAAGCAAGGAAGCAAGAGACATCTGGTTACATAGTATCCACAGAGAAAGAGAGAGAAGTACAGGAGATACTTGGTCACATTGTATCCACTGTCAGGCAGAGAGATAGACAAGAGATACCTAGTCATATTGTATCAACAATCAGGAAGAGAGAGAAATGGACAAGAGACAGACAACTGGTTGCATTGTATCTACAACCAGGAAGCAGAGATAACTGACCAGTCAGGAGGAAAGAGAGATGGATAAGAGATACCTAGTCACATTGTATTCACAGTTAGGAAGAGAAGGAGATAGACAAGAGATACCTGGTCACACTGTATCCATAGTCAGAAAGAGAAAGAGATGGATGCTGGTGCCCAGCTCACTCTCTTTTTATTCCACCTGGGACCCCAGATGCTGAAATGGTACCACTTAAATATAGAGTGTGTTTTTCCACCGCTATTGATCTAATGTAGGAGTTCACATGTGAGAATTCTCAGGCTATCTGGTTGGCAAACAAGATTAATCTTCCTCATTTCAATTGGCACTGAGGTGGCGAGTGTGACATGCTGACGTGCTGCCACGCTGGGTAACACATTAACTAGCATCCCTTGAGACCCTGCAGGTGTGAGACTCTATCCCAACAACGTAGTTGTAAAACAAAGGAACTCTATATGTTTGTGATGGATGCTATGCCTGAAAAGGGAGATCGCTCAACATCTCTTCCCAGAAACAGTACCTGGTTCTATAGTCAGTTTACATGAAAAAAAAAAAAGCAATGTTCATTACTAGATGCACTGTAATTATTGTAAGTATTGCAACTAACTTCTTCATTTAACTTGCCAGCTACTCCTCATGATATTAAGTATCTGAACCTGCCTGTGACCATCATCCAGAAGGAGCTCAGTTGAAACTCAGAAACCCAGCCCTACCCTAGGGGACAAAATGTAAACGGAATCCACACACTGCACTCTGAAATCTGAGCAGCTTAACTTAATTGCAGTTTTAATATGGCTCCAAATTTCCTTTGGTATTTATTTGATCTCATATTCATAAAAGTTGAAGGAAAACAAATTCCCTCTGAACATAAAAGTTAAGAAATATTTGAATATATATGATACCTGCCAGATGAGCATAAAGCTACTATCAATCAAATACACTCAATCCAACAACAGCCAAATGTGTTCTTTGTTGTGCTAACACAGCTCTATTGCCTTGATCAGTCTGCATTCCTGCTGTGCAAAAGCAAAATTAATATTGTCTTTTCAAAACATGCTAGCTGCATTGAATGAGGCTCTCTTTCAGCACTTTCCTTAACTTCTTGCAAGAGTCCAGTTTGTCACTATTTGAGATCTGTGGCTCCTAACTTAGACCCCCATTTCTGCTAGGATACTTGATGTCTGTACAGACTTTGGCCCAGCCTAGGAGGCACTGTGTGATAGGGAAACTTGTAGCAGGAAAGGGACACACAGGGTTTTGTGGTGTCCAGAGATTCACTATCAGCACCAAGCAGATGAGAAAGAAAGGAAACTCAGCTGTGTGGGAAAAACACAGAAGTCTTGCAGATGTGTGTGCACATACACTTCTGTGGGAATGTGTGAGATCAGAGTCGACCCTTGGGTGCTGTTCTCTGGAGATCGTCCATTTGGTTTTGGTTTGGAATGTTTGCGTGTGCATGTACTTGTGTGCATGTGTGCATGTGTGTGTGTGTGTGTGTGTGTGTGTGTGTGTGTTATGCTATGTTTGTGCACATATGTGTGCAAGTTAACATGCATTTGCAGGCACTTGCAAGGCCAGAGAAGGACAGTGAAGTCCTGCTCTGTTATTCTCTGCCTTGTCTTCTTGAGACAGGGTCTTTGATAGAACATTGAACTTGCCATTTTGTAATTTTTATTTTTTTTTCAGATGGCCTATTTATCCACCAGCCCCTGAACTCTGCTTATCTTCAGTCTCTGTGCCATCCAGAGGTGCCCATCCCAGGCACTCATGGCCACACCACAGGGTGCTGTGGATCAAAATCATGCTTGTGCACCAAATAATCTTGTCCACTGAGGCATCTCCACAGTCTCACCTGGATTTGTTTGAGGCAGAGTCTCTCACTGAGATCTTGAAATTCCCAGTTCTTGAAAGCTAGCTGGCTAACTATTCCTAAGGGTCTACATGTCTCTTTTGTCTGTAAAATAGACAGGTAAAAGCACCTGCCCTAAGACTGTCTTCCAGATGAATTCAGCCTAATCTTAAGCAGAACAATCCAGTTGGTGTCTGTAAAACGATTGCTCAATAGCTCAATAGTTTCTGTCACTTCCACAAAATTAAAGATTTCCTTAAGACAACAAGCATAACAAACTATAGAAGTGATCCCTGAAAGTATAGCTGAACACAGGGACTCCAATGGAGGAGTTAGAAGAAGGACTGAAGGAACTGAAGGAGTTTGCAACCCCATAGGAAGAACAACAATATCAACCAACAAGACCCCACCTTCCCCCAGAGCTCCGGGAGACTAAACCACCAACTAAAAAATACACATGGAGGGACCCATGGCTCCAGCTGCAGATGTAGCAGAGGATGGCCTTATTCAGCATCAGTGGGAGGGGAGACCCTTGGTCCTGTGAAGGCTTAATGCCCCAGCATAGGGGAATGCTAGGGTGGTTAGATGGCAGTGGGTGGGGGTGGGGGAAGCACTGTCATAGAAGCAGGAAAGGGGATAACATTTGAAATGTAAATGAAATTGTAAATAAAATAGCCAATGAAAATTTTTAAAGAAGACAACAAGCATAATAATATGGAGAAAAAAGAGTAAAACCTAATCTTTCTCTAAAAGCAACATAAATAACTTTGAGTATAGACAAGGTGATAAGTGTTAGCTACTAGACAACCAGAGGTGGCCATCAGTGGGTTAAATAGTAAAGCCATGGCAAATTTTACTCAGAATTTAACAAAGAGCCTGTATTCCAAAGTCATCATTATACATGATGCCCTAGAGCTATTCATCTTCAAGGTAATCTGTCCTCAGTTCTTCTTTTTCTGTAAAAATAATGGCAAATATAAAAGCAAACAAGAATAAACTGAAGTGGTTATCTTTTCATAGTTATGGTAAAAAGTTTAATACCCAGTTAAACTAGCTCACAGATGAGATCCCAATGATTACCTGCTCTGCTTAAAGGAGAAAGTCAGTATCTATTTTAAATTTTTCTTTACAGCATTTTTTATAGTTGATATAGAGCCTAAGAGACAGAGTCGTATACCAAAAAAATATTTAAAAAAATAAACTAAAAGCACCTCAAGATTACACTTGAGTAAAAAAAAAAAATTCTAAACTAAAGCATTCTCACACAATAGAATGATTCTGGAAGATGAATGATCACTATCGAATACTTAAACATATAAGTAGAAAATGATGGAAACATGTTCAATACTCTTTATATGAAAGAGTGATTCATGGATATAAATTACAATGAACTGGGAAAATTTGGTATACTCGGGTAAGGTCAGCACTGTAGTGTGAATGTATAGCCCAAGGTACCAACGTGTTAAAGCAGTGGTTCTCAATCTGTGAGGGGTGACCCCTTCAGCAAACTCCTTTCTCCAAAAATATTTACATTCATACACTAGCATAATTATAGTCTTGAACTAATAACGGAGTCACTAAAACATGAGAAACTGTATTAAAGGGCCGTAGCGTTAAGAAGGTTGAGAACCATCTCCTAAAGTCTTAGGTTGTTCTCTGGGCTGTTGTTATTGGAAAATAGAGACAATTAGAAGTTCTGTCAAGACCATTCGCAGGAGAGGAGTTCTGTCAAGCATGTCCTTGAAGACAGCTGTGGGACACCAGCTGCATCTTGCCACACTTTTTATTGTCTCATGAAGTGAGAAGCTTGTTCTACATATATGCCTTCCATGATATCTATCCTCTGCCGGAAAATCAAGCAATGGTGTCCAGCTTCAGACTGGAAACAACCATATGACAAAATAGCCCTTTCTATGTGTAAATTAAGTGCCTCTAGGAAATCATTACAGCAACAAGAAGCTGACTAATACAATTATGCATATAAAGACAAGTAGATTAGAGCCGATGAAAAGAACATTTTACTTTCTATCTGATTCTATAATTTTGATATATTCTATGTAAAATTATAGATTAGATGTCCATATTCCAATTACTCAATCTGTCTGAGCCTGATGTATTATTCAATTTAGTTTTTTTTTTCACAGTAGGTAATATCCCAGCAGAGGTGACTGATGCATTAACAGCTGTTGAATCTGCAAAGGACACAGACTGTAACCAGTCTGTGTGGACTGAAGGAAGAGTCCACAATAAAAATTTATTTAAATCTCAGCTTTTCAAGAAATTGTTTTTATTTGTTTGGTTGGCTGGTTTGGTTTTGATTTCATCTCATTGTTGCTGTTGTTTTGCTTGTTTGTTTGTTTGGCTTTTGAAGTAGCAGATAAGAAACAGTGGGCTCCATCAGCCCAAAACACTGAAAGATATGCACATTGTTTCTAAGGCAGAATCACCATGAAACCCACAGCATTTGCCTTCCTTTTAACAAACATGTCTTTCTTTTTAGTGGTAAAGCTCTGGGTGAGAGATGTTAACCAATGGCACATTCCCTTTTGAAATAACAAAACAAGCATTCCTGTGGCAGCAACTTTAAAGCACAATTTAAAGAACACTGGGTCATGTCACAATAAAGCTTCAGCTTGGACCGAGGGGTGAACGTGTTTCTGCACACGTGACAGAGAACATAGACACCAGCACAGCATTCCAATTTGCTGTTTGACCAGAAAAGAATTTGTATTCTTTGTGTTTCACAAATCTTCCACTCTGCCTCTTTTGGACATAATTACTTTATTAATGTTTCCCTCTGAGGATCTTAATTTTTATGTCTGGAAGAAAGAAGAAAGGCTCCTGGTCCAGATGAACAGAAATGCAGATCGTGACAGTAGACAGATCAGTCCTGGAGGCCAAGTCCAGAGGAAGCCATGATGGCAGCAGAACCCCATCCAAAGGATTCTACACTCCCAAGAATGTACCCAAAATACTGCATCTTGTTGCAGAGATATTCCCATATTCATGCTCATTGCTCATTTTTTCAAAGTATCAAGGAAGCATAATTATCCTGGATGTCCACCAGTGCGGAATCGGAAAATGAAAATGTGCGTTTTGTACATTTTATTCAGCAGGAAGCAAAATTGAAGTTCTGGAATTTGCAGGAGAATAGATGGAACTGGAAAACACTGCATTAAGTAAGGTAACCCAGGCTCAGAAAGACAATGCTATATTCTCTCCTTCCCTCCCTGTCCCTCCTCTTCTTCCTCTTCCTCCTCTTCTTCCTCCTTCTCCTCCTCCTCCTCCTTCTTCTTCTCCTCTCTCTCTCTCTCTCTCTCTCTCTCTCTCTCTCTCTCTCTCTCTCACACACACACACGTGGGTTTTGTATCTGGTTGTCGAGTGTGTATGTATGCATGTGTGTGCATGGGTTCATGCCTGCGTGTGTATGTGTGTGTGTGTGTGTATGTGTGTGTGTGTGTGTATGTGTAAAATAAATGTGGGCATTGGAAAGTAGAGGATTTCAGGGTGAAATAAATAAGGAAGATAGTAGAAAGCATAAAATACTAATGTACACGAGGGAATAGGGGGGCACATGGGAAAGGGGCAGGGAGATAACAGGGAGGATGAGTCACAGGCCCGGGGGCAGAAACCAACCACAACAAAACAGGAATGGAAATGCCTTATGAAAACCTCCTCTGAAAACCAAGTTTTAAGTATCAATCTTTAAAGTAAGTCCAAAGGTAAGATTGCGGGTTTGGTTGCAATGCCAATACTTTCTCACGTGTCAGGGGTCAATTTGAGCTTTTGAGCCTTTGATGAGCAAACAGACATAGATTTGTTTTCAGCAAGCTCCACCTAATCTGTCATTAGTCTGTCACCAGCCCTGTCATTTAGTGACATTTGGAACCAATAAAATAACTGTTGTTACCCAAGCTGTGAAAACTCAGTGAAGGTTCTGTGACAAGCTGTCCTTGAAGACACAGACAAAGGCTTCACCTGGTATTCACCTGAGACTGAGGCTCTGAATCCTGTGTGATCAGTCCCAGGCCTGAGGGCAGCACTCAGCCAATTCCCTCATGTGGTCATACAGCCACACTCAGAGATGCAGCAGGGTTCCATGAAGATGGAAGTGTGACGCACATAGGCCAGGAGCTCTGTAGCTGTGGGTGACACAGAGGAGGCCCCTGCCACGTTTGGTAGTGTATTTGGAATACAGTACAGGTCAACTGCAAGGCTCTGAAAAGACCTGTGACAAATGGCATTTAGAATGACTCACCATGACACTATGAGATTCTGGGTCAGGATGAGGGGCCTTAGAAATAGTCTGTAAGAAGTAAGCATTTGTCTATGCTTGGGAAACATTTGTAGGAACTGGAAAGGGGCAAGCTTGGACTGAGGACTCAGCCACAGAACTCCAGAAATCTCTAGTACCAAACACAAGGGATGACTCAAGAGCTTGCCATAGGTACTCTGAATGTGCTGTCCTCTGAAATTCATGAAAATACCTCTGGGGATGGCTAATATTGATTGCCAACTTGACACAGGATTTAAAAGACCAGCATATCTATGTGGGGTTATTTAGAGTAAGCTGAAGGAGGTGGGGAGATCCACCCTCACTTTCGGCATCATTCTCTGAACTGGGGTATGGAACTGTCTAAAGAACAGAGAGTGAGTTGAGCACTGGGATTCATCCCTCTTTGCTTCACTGTGGACACAACAGATAGCCACCTTATGTTCCCACTACCCTGACTCCCTTACCATGATGGACTGCATCCCTGAATTATAAGTTGAGATAAGCCTGCATTGCTTCTAATCACATATGTTGCCATAGTAACAAGGGAAACAGCCAACACACCTCTTAAGTCTTTCTTTTACCCAGCACTCTCAAATTTGTATCAAATGATCAGAACGCTTCTAAGTTTCAAAAAATATCTACAAATAGTGAAGGATGTTGGTTCCCTAATTTTTCTTTTTCAGGCCGTTAATCATTTGTATAAAGGAGGACTACTGATTTGTTTTGAGTTCACTTTATATCCAGCCATCTTGCTGAAATTGTTTATCAGCTGTAGGGGTTTTCTAGTAGAAGTTTGGGGCTCCCTTATGTATGCTACCACATCCTCGAATAGTGATGCTTTGACTTCTTCCTTTCCAATTCGTATCCCCTTGGTCTGCTTTAGTTGTCTTACTGCTCTAGCTAGAACTTCAAGTACTATATTGAATAGATAGGGAGAGAGTGGGCCGTCTTGTCACTGAGTTTAGTGGAACTGCTTCAGGTTTCTCTCCATGCAATTTGATGTCGGCAGTCGGCTTGCTGTATATTGTTTTTTATTATGTTTAGGTACATGCCCTGAGTTCGTGATCTCTCCAAGACTTTTGACATGAAGGAGTATTGGATTTGTCAAAGGCTTTTTCAGCATCTACTGATGTTATATTCATAGCTTATTCAAGTGTTTCTTCTTTTAGGATGACAGGGCAAAGGAGGAAAACACCATACCATGAACAGATTTTACCCAGCACAGAATGGTACAAAATACAGAAAATCAAGATGAAGACAGCAACTGATGCTGTTCCTACACCTTTCTCAGAGGAGGCCCCTCAGCCCTCAGATCTGTAGGAAAAGAAGCATGTGCTCCTTGTATCTGGTTTGGCATACTACCCTCAGATCTACCACCAGCAAAATGCCATTAGTGATCCTCTTGGCAACACCAGCACAACACTCACCTCTAAAGTGTCACATGATATTACAAGGTGTGTGTTCTTTTTTTTTTTTGACACAAATCTAAATACACCTGAACAACCTGTTCAAGTAATTTGTCTCGGGCTCAGGAATTTGAGAATGTCAGACCTGAAAAGCAGATGCCTCTGGAACAAACTCTTCTCCAAGTGAAGACGCCAGTGAGCAGATCAAACACAACAAAGGAAAGGGGAGATGGAAGCCGCAGAGATCAGAGGGAAGGTTCCAGGACTTACAGGTGCACATCTTTGATCACATTCTGAAATCACACATGAAAGCTGCCCAGCCACATAGTGGGCCCCCAGACGGGCAGGATGTTAGTTCAGTTCTTCTCTCGTAAAAATAAAGAAGAAAATCACCTTAAAAATGAGCAGATGAAAGAATTCCAGCCAACTCTTTCTCACTCACAGTTACTATGAAAAAGAATGAAGACTAAGAACAAAACAGTGTCTGGGAAAGAAGGGTTCTCTGCACCCCGGGTTTATTAGGAAATCTCAATGCAATACAAGAAAGGGTAGATGAGGACTTAGTGGCTTCAGGAAGGTTGTGGGCTGACTTAATCGCTTGTTCACATCAAGAACAATCAATAAATGCTACTTGTGATTATCTTCTAATCAGCCTCAGACTGAATACATCCACCTTAGTAGAGGGTAATGAGGCTTACACCCACCTTAGAGACAATGGATCAAAAAAGAAAGCAACCAGAGATGAAACAAGACACATAGGCTTCATGACGAGAATACTAAGATAAGACAAGAGAATTCAGTAAGGAGGGAATAGAAAAGTGAAGTACGCACGTGTAATATATAAATACATGTGTATAATGGATTAGAAGATACAATTAAAAGGATTACCTCTTTAATAGTAACAAAAAAGAAGACTCATGTAATAAGTCAAGCTGAAGCCATGTATCTAATATTTAGTCATGAATTAAAAGATGCCATTTACAACAGCACCCAAAATAAAATATTTAGCTATACATTTCATAAAAATGCACATGAGCTACTTGTGATAAACTATAAAAATCAGACTAAAATAAGTATATAAATAGATTCTCTAAAATGCATGAATTAGAAGCCTCAGTAGTGCTAAAATGTCGTTTCTTCAGAAACTTATTGTATATTTTGGCAAACTAATTCTAAAACCTGTAAGAAAAGAGGCAGAACCTAAAATTCCAGGACAATATATGTGCAGTAAGTAAGGACCAAGGAAGAGTGGCTCAGCTGAGCACTGAGTCCTAAGGAACACACACCACAACCCCCCCTCCCAGCAACCCATCCAGGAACAGTTGAAAGCCTTCTTCAGGCTGACAAAGCTCTGTCTCCTGAGCCTGAGTTGGTCTGCATGCCTTTTCAAACATGTGGCCTCTGAATGAGGAGTGCTTAACCTAACACAGTTACTGCTGGTTTCTTTTAGTCACTTGACAAGAGTAATAGCAAATGAAAGCAACTTGGAAAGGCTTGAAACAGTTGCAGTTTGTGAAGAGAAGACACACTTAGGAAGTGTCAGGGAAATTGTAGCTGGCAAAAGGATTAGGGCCATTAAAAAAAAAATCCAAGTGCTTTGCATTAAAACAAAACAAACAAACAAAAAGACACAATGAAGTAAACCCAGAATCCCCCTGGATTCCATCATAGGCTCAAAGAAATAAAGGCTTTAAATGGGCTTGAAAGACTTGGATTTTATAAAGGATCTTTGGGGCTCTTTACCCCTCCCCCCTCCTCGTGCCACCCAGAGTAGTATTTTCCTGTAATTATCCATCCGAACACACAGAGAGGTAAGTCTATGTTCATGGACCATGGGTGGTTCGGGTGGGTGACAACCGCTTGACCTGGCAGCAGTTCTTGGTACTGTTCACACAATGCTGATTCTTCAGACAGGCAGGGTAAACATTAAATAATACAGCTTGGTGTGATTTTGTCTATGTTTGGACCCATTCCTCCTTTCTATATCCCCTTCCTCTGCTTTGGAACCAGTATGTTTACTCCATTTTATTGATTTTGCAGGGGCTCGAGGCTAAGCGTTTGCTTTGAATCTTGGGAGAAACTTTGAACTTTTGAGTGGTGTTGGAACAGGTGTCTTTATAGGCCATTGTGAGTAGACTGCAGACATCCTGCACTTGAGATGCATGAGAGGCTTATGAAAACAAGAGGAGGAATGTTAGTTTGCAAATAAGGTGTTCCCACAGTGGCTCCGCCCCCGACACAGCCTTTCTCAGTGCCTTCTTGGAAGTAACTGACTAATGAGCCTTGTGTTTTCTTGATGGATTACCCAACAAATGGATTCAAAATCTTAATGGAATATTGGGAGGTGGAAAAACTGTGGAGAGTGGAGTCTGAGTGGAGGAAGTAGCTGGATGCCTGCTTCATAGAGCATCTTCCCTGTACCTTCTGGTCTCCCCTAGCTCTGATTCCTGTCTGTGAAGAGGAGAGCAGCTTCCATCTCCCATCCCTTCCCTGTGTTTCTGCAGAGCAGCAGACAGTGGCCAGCCAGCCAGAGACTGTAACTTCAGAAGCTGTGAACAAAAGCAGCATTCTCCCTTTAAACTGCTTGTCTCCTACTTGCCACAGTAACAAGTCGAGCACCTTGAGTTTTTGTGCAACGGGATTCTTAATGCAGGGCTCCTTGGGTTTGCCCTGGTAAGGACCCAACTTAGAAGTAGGAGCAGATACATGTCCACTATAGGCAAGAAGAATGGCACTAAATAGGTCTTAAAATAAGTTCTGCTGATATTCAATTGATCCCTACTACCCTGGATCTTTATGGGGATCTCTCCTCTGGCAATTAATTGGTTTTTTTGTTTGATTTTGTTTGTTTTTTAATGATTCTATTTTTATTGTTTTATGTGTATTTCTATTTTGTCTGTATGTATGTCTGTGTGAGGGTGTCAGATCCCCTAGAACTAGAGTTACAGACAGCCATGAGTTACCATGCAGGTGTTCAGAATTGTACTGGCTCCTTTGGAAGAGCAGACAGTGGTGAGCCATCTCTCCAGCCCCCTGGTGATTAACCATCAATCCTAGTCTTCCATTCAGAACACTGACAAACAGCACACAGCTAACATCCAATTACCAGTAAAATGGTCATGGGTGATACCGCCACTACCAAACTCCAATCTCCTTAGGCTGTCTTTCCAGAAGGATGGATCTGTTCTGAATTCTGACCTTTCTTAAACCCACTTCAGTGCCCTAGCTTCAGGGATGTCCCCGCAATGATTCCAGAAAGCTGTGCTCAAGGTGGGAGGCTAAGACCCCAGGCTGCTCCTGACTCCATTTGCATTCTTGTCTGTAAGTGTTTGTTCACATGAGCTGTGGGTGGAGCCCAGTAGCAGAGCACTTGCCTGGCATCCTCTGTGCTCCATCCCTAGTACTGGGAGAATATCACTGGGAGAGTTTGTTCCCTCTCCTCTCCTAAAAACAGTCACATCATTAAATTAAACTAATTAATAGCCCACAAGCATGACCAATAGAAGCCTTTGGCTTACAAGTCTCTGCATTTCTGAAACCCTAGGTTACTCTGGGCATCCACAAAGGGAACAACTGCATACTTCCCTTTTGGCCTAAGTTTTCATTTTTTTGATACCTTGTTTGTCATTATTTCGCCATGTTCTGTGTTTGATGTTCCTTGCTTTTTGTTTTGCTGCTTTTCTCTTTTCGTCTGCTACTTTCGGTCCTCATGGTTTTGATTTTGGATGTTTTTGCAGTAACAGAGATCAAACCCGGCACCCTACAGTGCTGTGCTGGAGCTCTGCGATGCATCTGAATCCCCATCCTCTCTGATACCAAAGATTAATTCAAAATATCAATTAAATATTTAAAGATTAATTTAAAATATCAATGAATTATTTTATGAAGGTTCATGGACAGAAATTTAATCTACAAGCAGATAATAATATTTTCTCTGTTGTTTCAGTTCAAGTATAAATTTTGGTTCTAAATCAGTCTTGTCCTGCAGGATAATGAACCAGAAGGCTATTGTGTGCCTTTGCTGCAGGAGAATCATTCGCAGCAAAAGGAAAACAAAAACACCTTGCGAATTTGACTGAAGTGTAAAATAAATCTTTGTCTTCCTATTTCAAAGTCAGTAAAAGAAAAGGCTTTGATGTCACCTCACAAATGGATCAAAGTGTCTTGATAATTTCACATCATGGTCTCATCTCTTTGTTTCAGTAACTTTAGATGACTGTGAGCCTGGAAAATGCTATGAAATTGTTTATTGTATTCTTTAAAAATTTGTTAATAACTTAAATATGTAGAAATCTTGCCTCTATCTCATAATCGTTTTAGACTATAGTCCATAGTGTCTTCTTTTAATCCTCCATTGCAGGGGCTTGGTCTGATTGAAACAGCAAGTCACAGAGGATGAAACCCTGGCAGGCCTAGATGGAAGGAGACTGGAGAGACCAGAAGGTGACTGCACTGCACAGTCTGGCTGAGGAACTGCTCCTCTCACACAGCATACATAAACAAATACAGACACGTGCAGTTGTGCACACTCACGTGTGAGCATAAGGAGACAATTAAGAAAATGGGGACTAAAGTGGGAATCAATTTTCTATCTGCCTATCGATGGGAAGTATAGTGTGGTCTCGTGGGAGAGCAGTTTCGTTTGAAGGACAGTCATGTGGAAGTATCTAGGGATGAAGATTCAGAACTTCTACAATATAAGCTCCACATGTTTGGAACATTTAGAATTTCTATAATATAAGCTGCATAAAAAAATGAGGAGAGAGAAGGCAGAGGGTAGGAAGGTGGAATTACATGTGCGAGGGCATGAAGATGTTAATTACCATGTGCAATGCTGGGAACACGCACTGTTCATGTATGGTTTTGCCAGTTAAGTATTCTGACATTCATTTTCTGTGTATGTGTGTGTGTGTGTCTGTGTATGATGTGTATGTATATATAAGTATCTCTGTACGTGCCTATGTATATGCGTGTATATATGTATGTGGGTCAGACACTCGGAACATTTTCATGATGACAAATTTTAAATTCCCATTTAACAGAGAAGTTCTGTTGAATGTGTAATGGCTACTAACTGAAAACTTATCGCAGTACTCAAGACTTCAGTCTTCACTACAGCAAGCTCAAGCTTCAAGCTTTAAAGTGCAATATGCTTGAAACATAGAAAGCCCTTCTCAAATGAGGGACGAGGTCCAACAACTTCAATAGAAGTTTCCTTGACTCGAAATGGATCGCAGCTCGGGGCTGAAGAAGAGTCTATTGGTGATGATAGGCTGGTGCCATTTTCCACAACCCTCTCCCACCCACCTCACCACTGCTCTTTAGTCTTTGAACTGTCTGAAAGACAACAGATGGGTTGAAAATCTACAGACTGTCAGCTCAGCTCAGACTAGCCCATCACTTACTTTGTAAATGAAGTTTGTTAGAAGATGGCCCTGTCAATCACGCATACATGGGGCGCTGGGTGCTTTTATTCTTGACAGGCATGAGTAGGTAGTTTGTAGCAATTAAATAATCCAGAAACATCAGAGCATTTACAATTTGGCGCTTTACCAGAAGCTGAACTAGGTTGGAGAATATTCAAGGGAGATTTTGCAGAATGATTAGGGCTTGTTTTCTGGGGTAATACTGAGAAAAGTGAAGCCAAAGTGAAGAGCATCCATCTCTTCTGTGCTCACAACTCATCCTCCTCTGTGGTCATTGTTCTAGCAGAGTTCAGTCCCATCTCAGCCAGATGTCGTCCACTCTGGCATAGCTGCGGTTATTGACTTGAAGCCCTGACTAAAAATGCAGGCCCCAGCCTTGCTACAGCCTCATGTTCCTTGAGTTCTCACATGAAGCGTTACCTTCCAATGAAGCAAACAAGACAAAGCCCAAAGAACAGAGCTGTGGGTTTAGAAGAATGGGAGACCCAAAACAGAACCTGTGCAGTGCCTGATCAATCTTCCACTAGTTTCATCTATTCAGTGACACTTGGAATTGTGCTAATTATTGTCACTTAGACACATTAAAGGCAGCCAGGCAACCATATGGTTTTGGCTGCACTCCACACAGTTTTTGTTATGCCAGAACATGGAAATATGTGGGGAGCCAACAGAAGGAGGCTATCATCCTTGCAGCTATCTTAAGCCATATACCCTGAGAAGAGACTTGATTACAATAGCCTACAACAGCTGAGCACACTCTGATAACATCTTGCTTTAGATACCCAGGATCTTCCCTTGGGTGTGTGAGACTTAAAGGTGTGATTTAGAACTGAGACTTAAGGGCATGATTAAGGTGTGGTTTAGAGATAAGACCTAAGGGCATGACTTAAGGGCGTGACTTAGAGGCGTGGCTTAGAAGTGAGACATATAAAAGGCAAGAGGCAGACAGAAGAAATTACCAGACAACAGATTACTAGACACAGTACAACTTGGAACAGAGAATTAGATATTAGGCACTTGGCACTTGAAGGAAGAACTTGGAATTAGACAGTACAACTTGGAGTAAGTTATTAGGCATTAGGTAGCAGGCACTTGGAAGAGAACTTGGAACTGGAAACTTGGAACTTGGAGGCACTAGGGACTAGGGACTAGGGACTAGGAACTAAGGACTAGGAACTCAAGGCTTGGGACTTGGACTAGGAAGAGAGACTGAAGAATAAACAGGATTAAATCACACTCTGTCTAGTCTCCATTCTTCTAGCAGCTTGGGGCAGTACGAGCTCTAACAACTTAGCCCCAAGGCTTTTGGCAGTGCGGGTCAAACACTGATAGAAGGGTCCGAGACATTTTTGCCTCCCAAACTTGGGGTAGCTCGGGCCACAACAGAAATACTTAGCACATCTGTTTTACCACTTATAAGCACCACTCCTTCCTTCTCTTCCTAGGTGGCTATTTGAGTTGAAAGAGTAATTACTCTCAACACCCTCTGAAGACTGGGGAATGGTCAACAGGGAGAATTACCCAGTGATTCATTTTCAAGGTCTTTTGCCATAATATAGCCAAGAAATCTTTTCCAGTACAAAGGAAGTGAAGGGTACACCCAAAGGCAGCATCAAGGAAGGAGTGTGATGGTTTCTGATGGGATGGGGAGGCTTACCACAAAGACACTGTTCTATTTCAGTGTTGCTGCAGGCTCAGACTCGCGAGCATTACCAAGCAGTTGAGAGCCAGATGGAAGCCACACAGCTGTGAGTTCATCCTACAGGGCAAGCCCTGAGTCAGTTCTCAGCTTATAGATCAGCCCTCCACGCACGAATATGCAGCGGTGCTTTACAGCATTGTGGCTGACTAACCGAGCATCTGAAATGATCAACCCACATGAGCTTATTTCTCTCCATGTGGCTTTGCCTATCAAAAGTGATTCCAAAGGGCCTGATTGCAAAAAGTGAGAAATGCATGATATCCAGAAAACATATCTTCTGATATTATGGGAGTTTGTTGTTGTCGTCACCAAAAGCATGTGCTTATCCTTTGTTATGTTGATAAATTACAAGACTATACATTTCAAAACAATATTATCTTTTAAATTATCCTCATCTCATTCTTTAACGTTCTGTTATAGAAGTTTTGACCCTTATCTCCTTTTATTCAATTATTCCATTGACAGATATGAATTAATGCCTACCCTGGACATGGCAGACAATTTATCACAGGGCAGTTGTGCTTTGGGGGCTAGAAGACTTGGACAAGAAGTGTTGAGTGTGAGCCTTATGAGGCCTTTGCTACTAAGATGTCAGAATGAGAATGTATTTTTTTTTTAATTTATGTTTTCAGAAGGATGGTTTAAAAGCTGCCTATTGGAAAGAGTGAGGGCGTACCCGCACGCAGCATGGTGACTGCTTACCTCTCTGCTCACGTGGCATCTCCTTCATTCTTGTTGGTCAATCCTTCCTCATTTCTAATCCTTGACTCGGAAAGTAAAGCGATCCAATATCTAGTAAGAAAAGGAGTAAGTTCCTGGTAACTCAGAGACCACTCATGTTGACCAAGAATGAGGAACAGACCACCATATATATGTCTTGCTTCAAGCTAGCCTAACTGCTCACTCTGTGTGACTCAGTGAGGAGATGTTCAGTCTGCAGGGAAGTGACTCACTACTCCTCTAACCTTAAAGTTTGAGTTTGATTTTCCTGTTTAAATCAGTTGTACCTGTTTTAATACAAAGCTATAATCCAGACCATATGAAAGGCATTCATCTTGATGATGGGTCCTTTTTCAATATGGTACAAACAGCTTTAATTGGATGCTAAAAAAGGTGTTCTTTGGCATTACATAATTATCCATTAAGTGAACACCTGGAACTTAATTTGCAAATAGTGAGAAGGAAGCAGGGGAAGCCTCTGGACTTCTCTTTAGTTAAAGTGACTCAAACACAGGAGTTGGTAATAATATGCCATAGGTGAGCCATGATAAACAAAAGTCCAGTTTCCCTGGACAAAATCCACACCTTTCCATGGCTAATTACAGCATGGTTTGGGGTTTGCAAATCCCTTTAGGAAAACTTACTCTGGCTCTGTACTCAGGGATCCTAGTACTCAGGAGGCTCGGCAGAACTGAGAGTTTTAGGTCAGCCAGGAATCACAGAGGAAGACCTTGCCTCAAGAGGAGGAGAGGGCAGATTTGACTTTGAAACTGGACTATCTTTCTCATATTATTTACTCTTCTGCATCAATGTAGTAGATCCTCAATAAACAAATCTTAAAGAAGGGTTTTCTGATTAAGAGCTATCCAATAAAAAAAAATAACTAGCAGCTGAGAGTGCAAATGGGAAATTTGGGGCAAATTACTTGGAGAGAGCAAAAATGCTCACAAAATCCAGTAGTAGCACATCAATGCCAGACTGGATCACTGGCTGCCCGTCTCCTTTCCTCACCCAAACTTTGTGAGACGGAACAGAGAAAAGGGATGGATAGGGATGATGAAATCTCCAGAATAAAAAAGCGGAGGTGGCAGGCAGACAGCACAATACAGGGAGAAGGAATAGGTTCAGAAAACAACTGAGTCTTCTCCTCCCCTCCCCTCCCATGACCCAGGGACATGCAAGTTACTACAGTGATAATGACACTTATTTAGAATGGTTGCATGAGACAAAATGAAAAACTGCCCATATATTGCCTCACCAATGTGGCAGGATTTTCCCTGTTCAATTATATTAAAATATTAGTGCAGCGGGAGGACTGTGATTGGACATGGAAAAGGGAGGCGGAGCTAAGAGTTGGAGAGAGAGAGCTTCTCAGTTGAGAGGGGAGAAGGGGCGAGATGGAGGCAGTCGGACGGAATAATTCAGAACCAGCATGACTTTAAGTAGCCACAGGTAGATATGACATCATAAAAGATCGAATAATTGGGATAACTTGTCTAATCTGTGTGGGCAACTTGTGAATTGAGAATTTAACAATATATATAAATCTGACTGGCTAATTATAAGCTTCAAGAGTTTTGATTTTACCGGGTTACTGGGTATGATCATTTCCAACCGCAAGGTGGGCGATCATTAAGTGGCAGTGATCACGCCAAGGGAAATTTGCGAGTGGGGTGAGACGATTCAGGGAGCCCCTGGCCATAGAGTCTGCCGAGTCTCTAGAGGGTTACTGGATTGCGGGACCGCTGACCAAGGGGGATTATGACTGAGAAGGAACTAGGGGTTCCAGAGACAAGAGAACCAGAACTGGGAATACTGCCACTGGTCGCAGCAGGGGCTAGCTAGAGACAGAGGAGGCGGGACCACACTGAGGCAGAGTTGGCAGCAGTAGCACAGTAGCAGTTGTCAGTCCGTTGTTTTGTTGTTGTTGTTTGTTTGTTTGTTTGTTTTTGTTTTTGTTTTTGTTTTTTAATATTTCCCGCAACACACCAAGATGTGGTATAGAAAAGAAATTTCATTCTATCTCTAAAAGGACATGTCATGCCTTCTTGTTGAGAAAGAAAAGTTCAAAGATGAGGCAGAGAGGATCCAAATTAATAAAAGCAGAGACACAAAAGAGGACATCATCGCAAAAGACATCAAGGAAATCCAGAGAAACATAGAATTTAAAAATTTATACTCCACCAAACTGGAAAACTGAAAAAAAAAAAAAGGATGAATTTTTAACATCTACAGCCTGCAAAATTTAAATCAAGATGAAATAAGTAATCAAACAGATGGATAACTCCCACTGAAATAGAAGTAGTAACTAAGTCTCCAAACAAATAAAAGCCCAGGGCCAGATGAACTCAGAACAAAATTCGACCAGACTTTCAAAGAATTATTGCCAATACTCCTCAAATTGTTCCACAAAACACAAACTGATAGAACATCTAATTTATTTTATAAAAGCACTATCATTCTGAATCCAACACTATACAAATACACAACAACAATAAAGAAAAATATAGACCAATATCTCTTAAAAATATAGATGCAAAATTTTTCAACAAAATATTTGCAAATCAAATCACAGAACATATCAAAACGATTATCCACCATGATCAAGTTGGCTTTATATCATAGATTCAAGAATATTACAACATGTATAAATCAGCAAACATATTCCACCATATAAACAAAATGAAATACATAAATCACGTGATCATCTCATTAAATGTAGAAAATGTTTTTGACAAAACCCAACATTCCTTCATAATAAATGTTCTGGGGAGAGTAGGGATACAAGAGACATGTATCACCATAATAAAGGCAATGTACCTGGCTCTACGGCACTACCAACATCAACCTAAACAGAGAAAAACTCAGAGAATTTCCATAAAAATCAGGAACACAACAAGGATATTCATTCTTTCCATATCTATTTGATATAGTAGTTGAAGACTTACCTAGAGCAATAAGACAGAAGGAGATCAAAGTGGTAGAAATAAGGAAGAAAGAAGTTAAAGCACCTTCATTTGGTGATGGTATAATTTCACACATAAAAGATAATAAAACCTCCACCAGGAAACCTTCTACAGCTGATAAACACTTTCAGCAAAATAGTTGGATATAAAATTAACATACAAACACCAAACAAGGAAAAGAGAGATCAAGAGGATACAAATTGAAAAAGGAGAAGTCAGAATATTTTTATCTGAAGATGATATGATAGTATATATAAGTGACCCTAAAAATTACACCAGGGAATTCAACAGCTGATAGAACACTTTCAGCAAAGTAGCTGAGTGCAAACTAACTCACGAAAACCACTAACTTTCCTTTATAAAATGACAAACTGAGAAAGAAGTCAGAGAAACAACACCTTTTTCAATAGCCTCAAATAATCTAAAATATCTTGGAGCAACTCTAATTAAGCAAGTCAAAGACTTACATAATAATATCTTTAAGACCCTGAAGAAAGAAGTTGAAGAAGACTCTGGAAGATGGAAAGATTTCCCACGCTCATGGATCACTAGAATCCTTTAATTCATACTTTAGAAATGCCCATACTAACAAAAGCAGTGGACAGATTCAATGCAATCTCCATTAAAATTCAAACAGAAACTCAAAAATAATTTAGAGAAATAAAAAAGTAATCCAGCTTTATGTAGACATACATACACACACACACACACACACACACACACACACACACACACACACACGATAGTTAAAAACAATAAAACAGCTCTCTTGCTCTCTTGCTCTCTCTGTCCCCTCACCCCTTCTCCCTCTCTCCACATGCTCATGACCAGCCTCTACTTCTCTACTCTCTCCACCTCTCTGTGTGTCTACTATCCTCCTAACTCCCCTCTCCATGCCCTGAATAAACTCTATTCTATACTATTAAAAAAACAATAAAACAATTCTGAATAATAAAAGAACTTCTGGAGGTTGTACTAAACAGTTGTAATAATAATAAAACCTCATGGTATTTGCATAACAACAGACACCTTGTCTTAGGGTTTTATTGATGTGAAGTGACACCATGAACAAGGCAACTCTTATAAAATAAACATTTAATTTGGGGCTGGCTTACAGTTTTAGAGGTTCAGTCCATTATTATCATCATGGTAGGAAGCATGGCAGCCTAAGGGCAGACATGGTGCTGGAAAAGGAGTTGAGAATTCTACATCTTGATATGGAGGTATCCAGAAGGACACTCTGATTCCACACTGGCAGAGCTTAAGCACAGAAGACCTCAAAGCCCACCCCCACAGTGCCACACCTACTCCAACAAGGACACACCTACCCCAATAAGTCACTAATAGTGCCACTTACTGTAGGTCAAACATTCAAACACAAGAATCTATGGGGAACCAAACCTATTCAAACCACCACACACATTGATGAAGGGAATCAATAAGAAAATGAAAGCACATGTTGGCGAGAGTATGAGGAAAGAAGAATGTTTATCAGTTGCGTTTGTTGATTGCAAACTTGTACAGCCACCTTGGAAGTCAGTGTGGTGGTTTGGGGGTAATCTGGGACTAGAACTATGTCAAGTTTCAGCTCTACCACACTCAGGCATATACCTAAAGGTCTTTACATCTTACTACAGAGACACTTGCTCATGCATGTTTATTGCATCTTTCTTTAAAATAACCAGCAAGTGGAAACAGCCTAGATGTCTCTAGATGTCTATTAGCTGATGAATGGATGATGAAAATATGGTACATTTACACTACAGAATATTGTTGATGTGCAAGAAAAATGAAATTATAAAATTCACAGGGAAATGGATGGAGCTGGAAAAAAATCCAAAGTGAGGTAACTCAGCAACCCAGACACCAAAGGATGCCTAGTATGGGACTGGAGAGGTGAGGGAACAGAGGATTTCCCAATAAAGGGAAAAATAGTACAGTATTTCATGGAGAGACAGAGGGGAAGGTAGAATAGGGTTAAATAGGGGAGGTTATGGGAAAGGAAAGAAAGGAAAGGAAAGGAAAGGAAAGGAAAGGAAAGGAAAGGAAAGGAATATGGGAAGGAGCAACTAACACTAAAGTCCATTTGAAAACCCCATAGGAAGACTGTAGAAGCATATATGTATTCAGGACTGAGACCGCCAAAGTCTCTCACCTCTGAACACTGTCCGGTCTTTGTATGAGTCTCCATCTGCTGCACAAAGCTTCTCTGATGGTCGAGTGAGGCACTGTTCTATGGATGTAGCACAATGTCATTAGAAGTTATGGTGTGGCTTGCTCATTTGGCAGAGTTTTCCCCTAGGACCATGTTCTATCTAGTCTCAGGTTCTTGGTCATTTTAGGAGTATCAGATATGGGCTACATCTCCTGCTGTAGGTCTCAAATCCAGTCAGAAGGTGGTTGGTTGCTTTCATATCACTTATGCCACTATTACAACAGTACATCTTGCAGGCTGGCCACCGTTGTAGGTTGCAGGATTTGCATCTGGGTTGATGACAACCTTCCTTTCTCTTCTGGCGGCATTCCTCTGTGCTCAGTGAGGCGTCTAAGTGTTGTCTTTACCATCAGTTGTACAAAGTAATCAGTAGCTATAGCAATAACCTGTGATGTTGAGAAGGTTTCCATAGGGGCCCCTTTGGTCAATGACCAATAAGATATAACCCATTCCTGGTAATGGTTGTTTTACTTGGAGGTAAAAGATGTCTAACTGGGGCATTGGCTTCCCTATTATTTGGTGACTTCATTTAGATTATTTTCATATAGAAACATTTTAAGACCATCCCAAAAGGTAAGTTTATCATTTTTAAAAACTGTAGTGAATTCCCATGTTAATAAGAAGCGTTTATGTAATTTTACACAAAGAACTATATCATGGGACATTAAATGGCTCAGAGGGTAAAGGAGCATGTAGCCAAGCCAGACAACCCAAGTTCAACATGGAACCCCACGGTAGACAAAGAGAACCAAATCCCAAAAGTCATCGATTGCCCTACATCCTTATGGGTGTGGCCCATGCACTCCCAACCCACTCATAATTCAAAAAATAGTAAATGAATATGTGCATTAAGTCTTGGATGAGTATTTGGTTCTATACAAAGCCAGGCATCGTCAACATCCTCCAGAATCAATCACTACTTCAAGTTTACAATCCCCAGTGCTCAGAAGGTTACTTTGCGTACATATATAGTACAAAATGGCAGCGGCATGCTTAGGGCCATTTCAGAAATTGATGGAAACAATAATTCAGCTACTGTGCCTCTTATTTCCTCTTCCCTCCAGAAAATGATGGTTCTCTCAAGAGCTGTAGGGACCCAGAAAAGTTGAATATGGCCAAGTGGCATCACCTCAGTGTTTTTGAGCCTTCCACTAGCAACCCTTGGCTTGCTTGCTGACTGTCCTCTCCTGTTAATAGAAACCACCTGCACTATGTCTGTCTGTCTGTCTTTCTTTCTTTCTTTTCTTTCTTTCTTTCTTTCTTTCTCTCTTTCTCTCTTTCTTTCCTTCCTTCTCCCTCCCTCCCTCCTTCCTTCCTTCCTTCCTCCCTCCCTCCTTCCTTCCTCCTTCCTCCCTCCCTCCCTCCCTCCCTTCCTCCCTTCCTTCCTTCCTTCCTTCCTTTTTCTTTGTTGTACATGCAGTTCATTGCCTTCCTAGTGGAGGACCATTAAATAAATACTTCCTGGCGACACAGGAGTAAAGAAGTGGCCAGCTCAGTGGGGAAGCAGGCAGTAGCGCCTCCCCAGATGACTTTTGAGTTGAATCCAAACTCATGAAGCTTTAACCATTTGTCCATTCTTCATGTTCTGTGTGCATGTGTCCCATGGACAGCTTTCCTCTTACAATCCTCTTTACAAACAGAAATCCATCTGTGCTTTTGTGCTATGATCTGAACACAGACGCATATTTCATGTATGATTTACCCTCCCATGATGCCTAGTACTGACTTCCAACCTGACAGGATCTAGAATCACTACGAAGACAAACCTCTGGTCATTCCTGTGAGGGGCTGCATAGACAAGAAGTGGGAAGATCCCGTCTAAACCGTTGACATCATTCCATGGGGTGGCAGACTGGGGTACATAAGCAAAGGCAAGCTATCCAAGCATCAGCATTCAAGACTCTCTGCTTCCTGTGGATGCAATGTGGCCAGTGACTGATAGCTCCTGCCACTACATCCTCTCCATGCTGGTTTGGACTCTCCAGAAGTGAACCTCTTCCCTAAGCTGGTTTTTGTTGCGTGTTCCATCACAGAGACAAGAAAAGACACTAATACTGGTTCTTATATGGAGAGAGACCGCTCACGTTCCGTATCTGTTCCACAGTGCAGGAGAACACACAATGGTCCATGAGAGCAGAGAATTAATTAACTGTGCAACTCACAAAATCCCAGGCTTAAGTCAGATTTCTTTGTCTAAATCTTCAGTGATTTTAATTAAAAAGATTTAAAGTGCCTATTTTTCTCAACATAGTGTTAATGCCACGCTATTGGAGAAAATTGGGGAAATTAAACTATTCGGTAGCAATTTCTCTACATTTTGTAAATTACTAAAGTCCTTTTTTTTTTCATCAGAGAGATTATTGAAAGCCTTGGAGAGATTATGACTTATAAAGTAAATCATTACTCTTCCATGAAGGAATATGGTAAAAGCAAGCCGCGAATTAGATCCCACTGTTCTTCAGTCTTCAGACTAAGTATTCTGCTGTGAAGCTGCCCTTGACAATGAGTTTTCACAGGAGCCGGATGAGCTTGTCTGCCTCTCCAGTGATACGCTGGTGCTAATAAGATCTGGGGCTCCTGAACGCCAGGCAGCAGCTAGGATAATTTTAATGCTCCTGGATTCTGCATTATGCCTCATTTGTAACAGTGCTTTGTATGTTTCTCAGGCATATAATTGCATATACTCATAAAATTTAATGTTAAGTGGATCTCTCCTGAGCAGAAATCACAGCTCCTGATAAAGTCATCGCTAGCACTAGCAACCGCTGATAGTGATTACTAGCTCGGTTCATTGAGGTAAGGGGGACAAGAATACAAACAGTGTTTCTAGGGGTCTGGTATGAATGATTATTTCATTTTATTGCAGTGTGGTCAAAATCTGAAACTCAAGCATGTCCAAAGATCATTATCCTCTGAGGATCATTGGCTGAGCGTGCTCATACCCCACAGTTGTTACTCAGCTACAGCAAGGAGCCAATGGTTCTGGAGCCGATGTCTGTGGAACTCAGACGAGGTTTACACTAGTGCCCATCTGGCTCCGAGGCACAAGTGTGGACGCAGTCTGAAAAGCCATCTGTCAGTTTTCTTAGGACAGGCATTTCTACTCCTCTACCATCTCTCCTACTACACAGCCATGCCTTGGCTTGTCACTTGGCTGCTGACACCATGGGTAAATGAACGTATACCACAGTCCCTGACCCTCTAACCACCTTGCTCATCCACCAGGACCACTGGAAACAGGAAATGTGTGCCATTATCTCCTTCTCTAGAGTTGCAACATGGGCCACTCACTGGCTAGGGTCCAGCACAGGCCTGGTACCACATATGCAAGGTGAAGGTGACCTCCAGCCTTGCAGGAAGTCAAGGAGCTGCAGTTCAGAAGCAGCTTTCATTTTTGGAGCTGTTTCCGTCAGTGAGGACACTGAATGCTTGTACTCACCTTGGGGTTGGCTTTTATTCTTAGAGAAGATTCCTTGGCAGCATGGAGAAGGGTGAGAAGCCCTGGATTCTGGATCTGGGGTGTCAGAAAACCAAGACAGGATGCTGACATCAGAACCAGAGTTGTTACTGCAGGGCGACTCTATTCCCCACTGTAGGAACAGAGAAGTGGCAGTCTGCACGTCCAGTTTGGACATCACTTAGCACACAGTAAAGAGGCACTGAGCGTTTATATGGTTGATTTCCACACAGCAGTTCACTGGGCTTCATTGCAGCTGGTTATGGAGGTGACAGGCTGTAGCATAGAGAGGGTTTTTACCAAAGTCAGGTCCACTCGCTTCCCGGCCCAGTGAACTTCTTGCACATTCAGAGCCTTACAGATACTTCAGCCTTGAGAATGGTGGTCTCACAAGAAAGCCTGACCACCACCCCCACAAAATGCTCCAAGCTGACAGTCAGGGACTCTTTGAAATTACCAATTCCCTCCCAACATCAGGTTCCCTCCATGCCGTGAAGATGGGAGTGATGTCTGCTTTCAAATGAGAAGAGTAAGAGAAAACCTATAAACTTTCAATTCACACTGGAAAACAAGAGACACAAAAGCCAAAGCCATCTTCAACAACACGAGGAGATGTTTGTTTATCAGGACTGAGCTTATGAAGTAAGAACATGGGAGGAAAGATGACCAGCAGGAGCAGCTCCTGTGAAGGCTGCCATAGAGACCATGAAGAACAGATCCCAACATGGGCAGAGAGGGCAGGGTTCTAGGGTGAGCAGACCCCAGCATGGAGGCAGGGGATGGGATGCTGAGGGGAGCAGACCCCAGCATGAAGGTGGTAGAGGGGCTGATAAGGAGAGCAGACTCCAGCATGGACGCAGGGTTAGGAGGGTAGGTGCTGTTGGGAGAGGGGGTGCTGAGGAGAGCTCAGGTCCAGGTTCAGCCCAGAGCACTAAGACTAAAGAATGCTAAAGGCTTCCACTGGGTATTCTCCTGACCCTGCTGAAGGCAAGGCTCTATGAAATACAAGCAAAACAAAAGAAAACAATAAAAAACAACCAAACAACAACAAAAAAAGATTACAAGCAAATGAGAAACCTTGGAACTAGGGACTTAAGGGACCTGATATTCTTTTGTTTGTTTTGTTTTGTTTTGTTTGGGTTTGTTTGTTTATTTTATTTATTTTGTTTGTTTATTTATTTATACTCCCGATTTTATTCCCCCTGCCTGTCTACCCTCTGACTATTCCACATCCCATACCTCCAACCCTGTCTCCACAAGGCTATTCCCAGCCCGACCCCCCACCCCACCTGACCTCTAAACTCCCTGGGGCCTCCAGTTTTTTGAGGGTTAGGTTCATCATCTCTGATTGAACACAGACCCGGCAGTCCCGTGCTGTACATGTGTTGGAAGCCTCATATCAGCTGGTGTATGTTGCCCTTTTGGTGGGACCTGACATTCTTGAGATCTCTCTGCCTCATACAGAAAGGCTGAGTTCAATTCAAGAGATGGAAGACACTTTTTGTGAGATATCAAACCACAGCTGTATAAAAGAAAAACAAGCGAAAGCCTAGGCAAGTCCATCCAGGAGGAAGAGTGAGGTTCCCATCCAGTACGAGCACTCACACATGCATGCCTATTGGCATCCCCTTGAGAAGAAGCCCAATATCAAAGACAAAATCCAAATCACATACCTAGAGCAATAATGGAATCCTTAGAAAACATAGGAAAGAAGATGCCATGATTGAAAGCTGGAGGCAGTGCCCAGCCAAAGACAACCAATTGATTACCAATAGTAATCAATTAATCAATCAATCCAATTCCTTCTGACCTCTAGGTAGCAAATTCTCCCAAACCTTCAATAACTGGATTCTTCTCCAGGCTTCCCCAATCCCAGGACTCACAGCTAGACCTCGGTGCTCAGAGGTGTATGATGGTGACTTAGTGCAACCTCAAGGTGTGTGCTAAACCTCAGTGATTTGTCCTGTGTGCCATAAACGACCAATTTCTTTTTCAAATTTCACAAGCAAAATTCCTCTAACACTGCTTATTTGGCTTTGTTTTCTGTTGAGGAACAATTATTACAAGGAGCTTATAATTGCTTACATGTATCTCCTGGCAATGGCTACAGTTACAGTTTCATGTGTGGTGAGACCTTTGTACCGAGGGAAAGGGCTGCCCTGATGGCCTTCCTTGCCAGCTTCTCCTCAGTCTATCCTGTCTTGACCTTGTTAAGCATCACATCTCATGATGAACCTGAGTGGTGGCCTCAGCCAACTGACGACCTGCAGTACTGTGAGGGAATCCGGGGTCGAGGGTTCTGAGACCCCCCCAACCTGACCAATAGCTCTGATACAGAAACCACTCACTGAAGGTATTGGGAAATGATCAAGATTACTCCAGCTTTGATTACCTTTGCCTAAAACCAGTCAAGCCAAGCAGGTCAAGGCCACAGGTGTTGATTTCCAAGCCTTCTCTTTTATGTACATGCTGAAAATACCCAAGGATGCAACTCGCTTTTTATCTCACCAATAAGGTCTGCATGTTTAAAGGAAGCCATGGTAAACTTCACTCCTTAGACAGCTGGAGTATCTTTCACAAAAACCTGAGGAGCAGGTGCTGGAGAGTCAGCTCAGCCATTAAGAGCACCTGCTTCTCTTCCACAGGTCCTGAGTTCAGTTCCCAACACCTATGTCTAGTGGCTCACAATCCCCTGTCCCTGCAGGAGATCCACCACTCTCTTAGACTGAGCCATCTCAGTCACTACACTCATATGCACATACCTACACAGAGATATGCATAGACATAATTAAAAATAAAACAAAAATTTAAAGCAAGCAAAAGGTACACATGACTGGCTGATGAAATGCAGTGAAGCCATAGGCGGACTCGTGTATACAGAGACACTCCCAATTCTGTACTCTGTGCAGCTATTATAACCCAGTTTAAGGGTCTGTAACATTTCAGGTACTCACTCATGGTCTTACAATATTCCCCTCATGTGCTTACAGGTGATGCCCCAGAGTGATTTAAATCATGCACACCAGGGTTACTGTGTCATGTGTCATGTTGTGTGTGTGTGCATCAAAGTACATGTACATGCATATATACGTACAAGATGAACCTAGGAGAAAATTTGAGGATAAATATTATGGAAACCTAGTAAGGTTATACAGTTCAGTGGTACTGAACATTCTGTCTTAAGGGACCAGCCTCGCTGCAGAGTAGAGATACAAATGCAAAAGTGAGGAGTTGCCACGCAATGTCTCATTTCAGTTGTCAACTTAACACCCACACCTGGGATCAAGGCTTTTAGGTTAAAGAATTGCCTCTATCAGATTGGCCTGTAGGCATGTCTGTGGGTCATTTCCTTGATTGCTAACTGGTGTTTGAGGAGCAGCCCACTGTGAGTGACACCTAGGCAGGTGGGCCTGGGTTACATAAGTAGTAGAAGGACCAGTGAGCAGTATTTTCCCATGGTTTCTTTTCAACCTCCTTCCTTGAGCCCCTGGCCTGGCTTCCCTTGATGATGGACTGTAACTGATGGGATGAGATAAAACCCTTTCTTCTCCAGGTTGTTTTGGGCCACTTTTTAAACACAGTATCAGAGAAGCAAATTTGGACACCTTATAACAGTTCACAGTGACGTAAGATAATAAGGTATGATTGTATGAACAAGATGATTGTATGTATGTCGGCCCAGTGCTTGCGGCCATAGGAAGCCTTCCTTCAGAAAGCTCTGTGTCATCCACAAAGAGCAACACCAGCTCAAGCTTGCCCAGACAATCTCAGTTAACATGATGTTACCAAGCAATGGCCCTCTACCACCTTTGCCAGACAGTGTGCCCATCCTCAGTATAGAATAAGGCCATGGCCTCTTCCAGAGTCCACAGAGAACGGCAGCCCTAGGCATGGCCCACCTCAGGAGAGGGATCGAACAGGGTGCAAACAACCATGTGGAGAGATCTGTGGGGCAGTCTTAATTCTACCCTGCCTGCTAACCTTCACCAGAGCTTGAGAAGATTCTGTAGCAATGGCAGCACCAGTAGCAACGACAATTATTGGTGTTAACACCCTCCTTAGGCCTCAGAGTATACTTGCAAAGTCCATCGTGGAAAAGCTGCTGAGGGGAGTTAAGAGAACAAGGGAAAGGGGGTGGGGAGTGGGCTTCTGCCACATGGAGCTGTAAAACAGCAGAGTCATTGCAGGATGACAGCATTTGCTCTGAAGATCTTTGGTGTGACTCCAGGTGGGACTGTTTGAATGGTCCCTATGGACCATATTGCAGTGAGGTAACCGTAAGATATATAAGGCTGAGCATGAAGGGTAGGGTGTGGCTGTGAGTAGACAGCTTTATTTAGTCCAGTACTGGGTGGTCTAAACTAAGCCATTTGGATTTCTCTGCCAGTGACTAAAATTGTCCTGTCCCCTGAAGAGTCACTCCTGACCATCATCAACCATCTCCCTCTAGATGCCTAGGGTGGCTTCCCTCCTCCTAGCTGGAGGTGCTCAGTCAAGCATGACTATCTTAGGGAAGCAGAGCAGAGCCCTGCTGCTCCCACTGCAGTAACACTGCTGTTAACCATGCTCCAGAACTCACAAGCTGGGCTCAGGAGAGACCTCAGCCACAGCCAGGCTAGGTTTCTCTCACCCTCCTGGGTTAGCCTGAGACCACTCACCCCTAGGATCAACCACCCATAAACGCCAAAGCCACAGACCAAGTGACTTTGAAGTAGAGGCAGGGAAGTTGCCCCATCGAAAGTTAGGCTGTGCCCAGAGTCTCCGACAGCATAGAACGAGAGACCTACATACTGATGCTACTGTTAACAGACGGCGTGGCAAAGGCTTAATCCTAATGTAAGAGTGTGGAACATTGGTGGCTTTCATGTGCAGAGTCTAGCAGAGGTCTTCAGCAGTCCTGGTGTGAATGGGTTGTTGTGATAAAACTCTCTGACCAAAAGCAACTTAGGGAAGGAGAGGGCTTATTTCACCTAACACTTTCAGGACACAGCCCATCATTAAGGGAAGTCGGGGCACAGATTCAAGTAAGGACTTGATCACAGAAACCAAGGAGGAATGCTGTTTGCTGGCTCACTCACAGGCAGAGCAGACACCATGTTAGCCATGACTGTGAGCCAAGTTCACACTTGTTGTTTTCCATAGGGACAAGAAGGAAGGGGGACACCTAGAAAAGCCAACATGGTGTTTTTGAAGGAAACATCAAGAAACTGATGTTTTTCAAAGCAATTTCTGTGTTCCCATTTAAAGCACATTAAATGAAGTTCTTTCTCTCTAAATATCAACGTGCTTAATGAACACAGATGATACAAGTGTTTTTATCCGACGGGCGTGTGGAGGGAGTAAAGACAGTTCAAGGTTAAATGTCTCCAGGAACGTAGGTTCTTCCACAAGGCCTTGAAAGAGAATTAGTGCCGGATGGACGGCTTCTGTGAACCACAGGACACACCAACTCTGCCACCAGGGCCTTTCCCACACATCCCATTCTTCCGTTCACTGCCAGAATGTTCCTTGTGGTTTCCCTTCTACCCCTCCCCACAGTGAGGACCACGTGGGAATACCGTGTGTATAGGAGGTGTGTGACACACCATTTTAAGCTAACAGCTTCTGTCTTCTAAGCCTTTCCAGAATGCTTCACTAATCTGCCTTTCACCGCCTGCCAACAATGGGCACGAGCAATACCAGGAATGGAGACTATGAGTAAGATGCTCTCTGATGCCAGATATGGTAGTTGTCCTCAAGATGAGGTAAGCAAATAAAAGTCTGCAGCAATGCCATCAGGCCCTCTGGCTGCTATTGCTCCTGTGTGCCAGAGTCCTGGTCCATGGGCAGCTCACACGAAACTGCACTCAGGTTTAGAGCACGCTTTCCTGATGGCCCCAGGGAAACCTGATTATTAACTCAAAATACGCTAAAAAATAAATTATGTCCTTTGTACCCAGTGATAACACAGAGCAGAGGTATAGCAAAGAAAGTAGAAAATTAACTTCAATAAAAAGGCTGTACACATGGCTTTCTCCTCTCTCTCTCTCTCTCTCTCTCTCTCTCTCTCTCTCTCTCTCTCTC
>JADRCG010010558.1:1545875-1575607 GCA_019844195.1 Rhabdomys dilectus | reverse complement strand
CTCTCTCTCTCTCTCTCTCTCTCTCTCTCTCTCTCTCTCTCTCTCTCTCTCTCTCTTTGTGTGTGTGTGTGTGTGTGTGTGTGTGTGGTGTATGCCCTTATGTGTATGTGAGTACACACACACATGTAGGAAAGTCAGAGATTGACATCAGGTGTCTTCCTAAGTCACTTGTCCAAATTTTTTGAGACCAAGTCTCTCACAGAGCTTCATGCTTCCTCTTTCAGATAGACTGGCTGACCAGATAGCTGTAGACATCCTGACCCTCTTGTCTCTGCCTCAGCACTGGGATCAGATGCATGCACAGCCCCACCTGCTTCTTATGTGAGTGCTGAGAACTGGGCTCAGGTCTTCATGCTTGCACATCAAATACTTTACCCTCTGAGAGCCATCGTCACAGTCTGGTGTGTGTGTGTGTGTGTGTGTGTGTGTGTGTGTATTTCTATGTATGTGTCTGTATGTGTGTGTATGTGTGTGTGTATGTGTGTGTCTATGTGTATGTGTGTGCATGTGTGCATGTGTGTGTATGTGTGTGTATGTGTGGTTGCATGCTCTTTCATGCACACTTAACACCCATTCTTTGTTGCTATAGCCACTTTCCTTTTCCAGAAATACTATTTGGCTAAATAAATGTGTTTGTATTTTGTCTTATGATTGAAACTTAAATAGATTGTGAAAACTCTGCAGGAAAGGATCTTATCTCTCCGGAATTTCAGATCACTTCTGAAACTACATCTCAGGAAGAATGCTTAGGCTCTCGTTGACAGTACCAATTTCCTGACATCCAAGTCAAAAACAATGCTGAGGTCTGGCATCTAAAGACAGATAGATTGAAACAGAGTCCCAGTCAATGAGCCATAGATCCAAGGGCTGGGACTCTTATAAGCAGCCAAAAGCCCTGGGGAATAAACAGGCCACAGCACTTTCTGACAGAACAAAGAGTAAATACTTCGCAAATTTAAAAACTGTTCCTAGGACAACCCTTCCCCATGAGTCTTTTCAAGTATCTTCAATATTATACACTGGAAACAAACAAATCGTGAAGACAAGCAAGCTCATCCTCGGGCTTTTCTTCTTCTGCATCAGATCTGTTATGTTGTCCCTGTGTTTTGTTCACGAGCTGTAGAAGATGTAGCCGCCGCCATGCAGATGAATGAGCATTCAGTACTAGTTTCCCTGGATCTCCCCCACTCTGTGTCTTCTTCTGCTGGGTTGTTGAAACCACCCAGGGCAGAAAAGATCGAGCTCCTTTTCCACTCGGCTCCTCACATACACTTGCATGCTTTTCTCCCTGGTAACTCTAGGCAACGTGTGTATTTGGAAAGATGCGCACAGTGTGTCTACAGCTGAAACCAGAGTGATAATGAGGGCATCTCATGAGAGCTGGTGTTGTGGTTTAGGTGAGAATGACTTCCACAAGCTCATAATTTGAATACTTGGTCTCCCATTGGTGGAACTGTTCGGGAAAGTTAGGATGCGTGGCCTTATTAGAAGTGGTGTGCCACTTTGGTTTCAAAAGATTCATGCCATTCCCAATGTTTTCTTTCCACTTCCCACTTGCGTAATGACATATGAGCTCTTGGCTGCTTTTCCCTCCACTGACATGGACTCTAAGCCTCTGAAACTACAAGCCAAGGCAAATGCTTTCTTCTGTAAGTCATCTTGCTCATGGGATTTTACCACAGTGATAGAATGAAGGCAGGTTCTGTGCCTGTTCTCTCTCCCCTGCCCATCTGAGTCTTTGCACCTTTCTTCACTCTCCTCTGCAGCACTGTCTTTACAGGTGACACAGGTCATCTACATGACAGAAGTTCTGTGTCTGAGGTCGTCCTCTGCCTACAAGCTCAGCTGTTTGTATAGTAACTACTGATCTTTGAAGTTCCTGCCTCTGCATCCTTATTCTTGAGGAGTCTGCCCTTCCTTCACTGGTAGGCATGGTCTCGCGGCTTCTGGTTTAGTCCCTATGAGGACTTGTGGCATTTCCTATTGGTGTGATGTTTTGTTTCTTTTGACTCTAGATCTAAAATTGGAAAACCCTAACCTGAGGACAAAATTCAGACAGCTACTTGATTTTTACAAATCTGAAGAACCAGTAAAGGGATTTTCATATTGTACTAATGAATGAAAAAAAATCAAAATGATATTTTGAGACAGATAAAAAGTCATGGGAAGTTCAAAGTCAAGTATCTTTGAATTGATTTTTTGATCACAAACCACACATAGGCATTCCAAACAGCTGTCTGTGTGCTGGCAAGGCAGAGTAGAGCAACAGCCTCCAATACCCAAAGCTTAGAGCATCAGCATCTGACCCTGGTCAGGAAAAGCCCGGGGCCTCAGCTATGAAGGACAGCTCCACCCAGGAGCCTCACTTCTGCTCTGAGCTGTGTATGAGTTTTCTGAACAAGGTGCCTCTCAGACAGCAGCCCACACCAGATACACCAGACAGGAAAAAGATACGGTCCCTCGAGAAATGTTATTGTCCTTCCATTCATTAAATAAAAGCAGGAGACTAGAAATAAATAGTGCCTTGCCAGAAGGTTCTACACTATCACTTTTCCAAGTCACATGAAATCCTAGCCCTCTATAAAACTGATGCTACCTACTGACAGACTGACAGAATGATGTTTGTGCCCCTTTGATTTGTTAAGCTGTTTGCAGTTATAAAACCCCTACGGCTTACCTAGGGATGTATTATTGTCATAAATATACTGTATTCATTTAAAGTATGTGAGCAAAATTAATAGACTAAGGCATCCCTGAAACATCTTCATATTGGAAACTGGCATTTTCTGATGCAAAGCCATTCATTTTCCTGCTTGTATGTCTGTGGTTTCTGGCTTCTGCCTCATGCGAGAGGCTGGGAACAGGGAGCAGCTGAAGACAGACACCAGCACAAAGTATCCCGATCAGCAAGGGTGCTGATCTACCCTGGTGGTGCTGTGATGCACATTCTCTCAATATTTTTAGTAATTTTTGGATGAGAGATCTTGGGTCTGGAGATATGGCTCAGTGGGTAAGAGCATTTACTGCATAAGTGTAAAGACAAGGCCTGGGTTCAGGTTCTAGCAGCCATGAAAAAGCTACTTCACTACCGTGGAGGGTGGAGACGGGATTGCTAGGGCTTGTTGACTACCAGCCTGTTGTAGGAACCCTATGTCAAAAGAGAGAGAGTTATGGAGCAGGATATCCCACATCTTCCGCTAGCCTCCAATTATATATACACCTGTGTCCACACCTGCATACACACACACACACACACACACACACACACACACACACATACACTTGCATCCACACACACACACACCTGCATACACACACACCTGCATACACGAATGCACACACACCTGCACACACACATCTGCATACACACACATGCACACACACATGCATGCACACGCATGCATGCACACACACACACATACACGCATGCACACACATACACCCCTCAGGCATGCAGCACGGTCACACCACCCACACAGACACACACAAAGGTAGTTCTCGATATCAATAATGTAGTTAACATTTGTTAAAAGCTAGGAGGACAGTGGACACTTTCTCCATACAGAGACAGTAACTATTCGCAGACATAGATTTATTCGACCTGATTTAGAGAGTAACGGTTACAAGCATCAAAATATCACACACTATCCCAAAACGCATAGGTGAAAAACTCATCGAAACAAATCCAATTTCATTTTGCACAGGGCTCTTGAGATTAATCCAGCTAGTGATTTCTGAGAGGTTTGCTGACTGAGGGATCAGGAGTTGTAGGACGCCTGAGGACACCACCAGGACTAACCAACAAACAACTCTAGTTTTAATCAAAATGTCTCTTTACCTTCTCGAGTGCATGGCAGTGTGAACACGCCAGGAACTGACACAAGGTGAGCATGTTCCTGCGGGGTTCAACGTCTCTGTAAAGCCTGCTCTTTCCTATCCCATTCCTTACAGCTAGAATTCCCTTCCCAGGGAAAGACAATCCTGTTCTCTGAGATTCCCTGCTGTGCTTGTGAATTCTCTTGTCCCAAGAAGGGGTAGCTTTTCACATAACGCCTGGAACACAATTGACGCTCCCACAATATGCATGGCTAGCATCAAGCTTGGGCATGCACCCACATTACAGCTACCCCCAGGACAACCGTGGCTGTAAATTGACACCCACTGATAGACACTCTCAAATGCTGATATCCTCAGAAGTGAACAGCATGCACATGATAAAATAAAGGCAGGACAGTGGCTAGCACTTGATGTGCTGGGCACTTGTCCTGTTCCCTCCCCTTCAGCTGCACGGTTAGTTATAAGAATGTGCAAGGCGAGACTGTGTCTCAGAAGTGCCGCTGTCCCCACTTACAAACCAGGGCCAAGAAATGTCAGACAATGAGGGACATTTTGCACCCAGGATACCAATCTAAATAGCTGTTGCTACAAGATAACCTCTTCTGAAACAGCTTGATACAGTTGAGGAGAACAAGAGACCTTAGAATAGTCCACAAGAAGAAAAGAGACCATTTGTTAAATATAACCTACTACCGGGTGGCAGTAGAAGGCAGAGAACACCCCCATGAAGTTCCAATTTTATACATGCAACTAATAATCTTTTAGTATTAAAATAGTGTGTGTGTGTGTGTGTGTGTGTGTGTGTGTGTGTGTGTGTGTATCCCGAAAACAGCAGGAATCAGTGAAATACGCATTGCTGCTCAGAAATTCAAATATAACTAAGAATCCTCCTGTATCTATACATAAATCTGGACAACCTTTGCATTCCCCGACAAAGACAACTGCTTCTTTATACGCTCCCCTTGAGGGATACAGGGAGAAGCCTCCATGCTTTGACTGAAATATCAAACTGTATTATAAGAAGAAAGCACTTTGCATGGCCAATGGCTTATACACACTATTAGTGGTCCGAAGACTGGCCTGACATGCACTGTGTCACGAGTCTCATTGTATAGAGAAGTACTCTGGAAAATATAACATGTTAAACATTTTCAAATGATACAGAGAATAAGTCACCGAGTGAATCACCAAACCAATTTCTATCTGACTATAGAAGCCATGGTGTAGAAATGAGGCCCTTTGTGATCAGCGGGCCCTTTATGCTTCACATCTCACTTTCTGGAGCTTTCTTTCCGAGAGAGCATGGCAACTTCTGTTCTTATTCAAAAGAATCCGGAGTTCTCACAGCCCAAACACAAAGGTGGTGAGAGGTAGTGTGCCGTCTTACTTGCTGCAGGTGGAAGACCTCCGTCTAAAGCTGGACCAAGATCCAGCTGCTTGGTGCTCTAGGGGAAAGAGAACAGGAGATTGCTACTGAGGCCTGTGCTGATGGGAGGCCCACCCACCGATGTAACAAAAGGGGGCAAACAGGAAATGCATTCTATGCACCTGAGCTGAGCAGTGGGCCAAGCACTGTGTGTACTGAGCATGAAGAGGGAGCAGAGAGAGCTGATTGGAAATCCAGCCACTGGTGTGCCAAGAAAGAGTGGACAGAAATTCCACTCAAAATTCATGCTGAGTCCTGGGCCGATGAGAGGTCCAACCACTACGTGTATCGAACAAACAGGAAACCCATGCTGCATCTTGGGTCACTAAGAGGTCCGCTCACAGGATGTGCCAAGAAAGTGTGAACAGGAAATCCATGCTGCATCTTGAGCTGGTGGAAGACCAGAGCGGAAATCAATACGCACATCAGATGAAGATAAATACACTAAACCCGGGAGCCACTTTCTGATGACAGAAAATGAAAAGGAAGACAGTTTTCTCCCAAACTTGTTTACTGAGAGTGAAGCACAAAGCATATCAGCCCCAGTTCAGTCCAGGTATATTATATTGGCTTCAAAACACTCTGGTCACTTCAGAATTATTTTTTATTTGTTCAGATGTTTATTGATCCTACCTTTATATCAAAACCAAACAAAAGCTCTGTCATGGTTCAACCCCAGAATTCTTATGAAGCACTCTTGGCTACACTGTTCTAACGAAAGATTTTAAAATTACCTTTACAGGCGGGAAATGAGTGTTGACATGGGTCATGCCTTTAATTCACAGGCGTGTCTTGAATTTTGCTGCTGTTAAAAAGTTCATAGCTCGCAGGTGGAGTGGGCATTTGGGTCTGTTTACAAGAGAAGTCTGAAACTCAGAATAGATACATGCTTTTGTCCTTGGGGACCTCAGCTCTTAATGCAAATGCTTCTGCTGCTTGCTGGACTGACGCAGGAGAGAGAAGGAGACCAGGGACGCCATGGTAGAAAGTCAAGGACTCAGGTCAGACTGAAGAAGAAAGCAAAAGGAAGGGAAATGCTTCAGGGAGTATCCAGACTGCAGCATGTGGGTGGCTGTAAGCAGCTTTCTCTATTGTGTTCCAACACTGACCTCCGTCGTCTTCCCACGGGGCTCACGTCAGATCACAACGCGTTCATGATTTTTCTTGGCTGAGTTCTAAAGGTCATGGTCCTTAGAATAGGCTTATTGGACAGTCCAGCATTGTGTCCAGTTGCTCTCCCTGAGTTCCTCTGTGCCCATTCATCTCTGTGCTACACCTAAAACAAGGTAGCCCAGGAGAAGGAGTGCAGCACGCTCTCTGGGCTCACAGGTGGGAGACTGTTTGAAACTACCCTGTAAAATTCATCTACTCAGGAGAAGGGACAGACATCTCTCCAAGTAACAAGAAGTCCTCAAAGATGAAATGAAATGTTGTTCTCGATGAAGCTATTGCATCAGAGACACACATGTGTCCACTTCATGTGTTGGGAGGTGTGCAATCTTATTTTCATTGGAGGAAGGCAGCATTGGAATGTTTCATTTGAGTGAAACAGGGTAGATGTGTGAGAGAAAGCCAGCTGACTTACAAGGAATGATACCAATTCTAGGACAGGAAGTCATCTAGGCTGTTCACTGTATGAAGACTAGAATGTCATTATATGGGAATATCGCACAGCATCCACAATTACACGTGAAACTCAAAATAATGAAAATAATTATCTGGTAACAAAGCAAATGAACAGAGGAAAGAGGAAAAGCCTCACAGTCATCTCCACTGATCCAGCAGAAGCATCTCAGTACTCTTTGATGATAACCCCTTAAAAGGGAATAAAAGGAAGCAACATTGCCGTAGATACAAAGTCATGGGGAACACTAGGCCCCACAGTAAATGGCTTTCATATTACAAATTAATCAAGATTATTCATTCTTGCCATTTTTGTTAACACAGAACTACAAGTTTTAGCCAGAGTAACTAAGCAAGACAATAAAGGCACACAAACTGGGCAGGGAAAAGTAATATTACACATGCTCTCAGATTACACAATGTTGTAAGTATGATACACACAAACATTCATTGCAATTGCTTGAGCATGTACACATCTTCACACACACACACACACACACACACATACACGCACGCACACACGCACGCACATACACATTGTAGAGATTACTGAATAACTTCAGCAGACAGGATGTAAAACTAACACACAAAACATAGTGGCATTTTTGTGCAACAACAGTGGGTAGCTCACATAGAAATTAAGAAAGTAAGATGGCTCAGAGGTTAAAAGCACTCTGCTCTTCCAGAGGTCCTGAGTTCAATTCCCAGCAACCACATGGTGGCTCACAACCATTTGTAATGGAATTCGAAGCCCTCTTCTGGTGTGTGTGAAGACAGCTACAGTGTACTCACATAAATAAAATAAATAAATAATTCTAAAAGAAAAAAGGAGAGAGATTAAGAAAACATTTCCACTTACCACAGAATAGAATAATTTGAATAAATTTGCCCCCCAAAATGATCAATTTGTATACATAAAACTACGAAACATTGCTGAAATAACCAAAGACATGGATGGTATGCTAGATAGTGCTTGAACTTACAGTAGCCAAGAGGTAGGAGCAGCTCTAACGTCCATTAAGAGATGAAGGAATAAAATGAAGCTGTCCACCACAGCGATGTACACCACTCAGTCTTAAAGACAAGGGAGCCTTTCACAGGAAGAAAGACAGATGAAGTCAGGGGTGCTGGGAGACAAGGAGACAGCGATCATGCAGTTCTCACTTAGTCAGATGAGGTGTGATGAATGCTGGATGAGATTTGCCTTAGTTAAAAAATAAATACAGCAGTTTTCTACCCATCTCCCTTCTCCTGATGATTAAGTGAAGATTCTGATTCCACCCACCTGTTGCTCCATTTTGTCATCCCTAGGAATTCCCATAGTCATAGCCAGAGTCTGTGAGGAAGGCAGGGACAGAAAACCCCAGAGACTGAGCTAGCTGGGTGAGTTGGTGGGTAAGAGGACTTGCTATGAGCCTGATGACCTGAATTCGATCCCTGGGACCGACATGATAGAGAACCAACTTCTGCAGGTTGTCCTTTGACTTACGAACACACACACACACACACACACACACACACACATACACACTCACACTGTCATATGTGTGTCCCCACACACACTATTAATTAATTTATTAAACTTATTTAAAAGAAAGCCCAGGGTATGGGCAAGGCTTAGCTAATGCATGTGGTTCTTTGTGTTAGAAGAGTTGGGAGGCTGGAACTTCTCACCATGGAGATGATGAAGCAGGAATCGTAGAGATGACTGCACAGTCGTTTGGCTGCAGGCACCCACTTGGCAGTGTCCAGGAAACTCCCATCTGTAAACCTTCTACATGGACTGCTCACAGGTAAGACAGCACAGACCACAGTAGGACAGGCTGGGATACTGCCATCTTGATGCAATCTGATCTTAGTTAGGAGCTAATTGGTGTACCCCAAATGGGTCACACTTGTGAAAACTCAAAAGTTTGTGGGGTTAGAAGCAAAGCCATGGCTTACGAACCTGCCACACATCTGACAATGCCAAGGACAAACCAAGCATACAGATTCAAGGGCTTTCTCAGCCAATAGTAGCAGACAAATTTAAACACACTGTGAATAAGTTACCTGTATTGATATGAAGCAGGCAGCTCACAGTTCTAGAAGGGCACAGACAGGATCTGGTGAGCCAGAGAGAAGATGACGTCTCAGAAAGTTCTACACAGCAGGTGCTGCCTGCTACCAACAGTTTCCTACTACCTGACTGACTATCAAAAAAACAGTCCTGTCTGAGCATTCGTGTTGCCCTAATTAGGAGAGACAGTCTACCCCATGCCCTCACAGATAGCTCAGGTAGTCCAGAATAGTTATTCTCATCTTTTGTTAAAAGCAGATGTAGGAATTATATATGTATACTTCCTTCTAAGTCATGAGCTGATGCTGATTGGGTGCCATCTGGAAACATCTGCTTCCTAAGGTGGCAACATGCAGTAGTGCCGGGCAGCTGTCTGAAGTGGAATCTGGATCAAGGTGGGACTGGAGCCAATTTCAGTGAAGGATCTGGATCAAGGGAGTCCTAAGGTGGGATCTAACTCAAGCTCATCAAAGAACACTCAGCCACTTGAAGCTGCTACAACTCAGACCTCTGCATGTGCTTGTATAATCGCTGTAACACTGGCAGTAAAAGGGCTTTCTGCTAGGGGATGTTAAGAACAGAGCGTCAGCTGTCCTACTGAGGGAATTATGAGCTGGAGAGCTAGACGGCTCAGTTGGTAAAGTGCTGGCCTTGAATGATTGACGACCCGACTTCAGTGCTCAGTACCCATGTAAGAACAAGCTGGGCGTGGCATCTTGTGCTTATAATCTCAATGTTGGCAAGCTCCAACCCAGTGAGAAAATTTGTCTCAAAAGCAACGTAGACAGCATCTGGAGAATGACACCAGAGGTTGACTTTTCACACACACACACACACACACACACACTCATATCATTTGAATGTACACATACTAATATCATTTGAATGCACACATACAAAAAAGGAGAGAGAGGAAGAAGAGAAAGGAGGAAGAAGAGGAGGAGGTAGTGGAGAAGAAGGAGAGACATGCATGAATCAATACAATGTCAATAATTTAATGTCTCTCCAATGAATTTAGCTCAAATGAACTACACCCTACATCTGTACCACCAAGGAAAGAAGCTGGGCTCTGGCACAAAAACCTGGATGGAGAACTTGGTGGCTAAATCTACACCGGTGGTGTCTGCTGCTGCCCACTGACATGGCTCAAATGGATTTAGGGCTATAAATTCTTCAATGTTATTTTTCCTCTGATCTCCTTACCATGTGGTTTTCCCTGAACCCCAATTCCAGCCCCACTGCTACTACTTCTCCCTGGAACTCTCAGGCTACTGTGTGCCTGCCTGGACCTACAAAAGGCTCCTACCTCATCATGCTTTTTGACAAATTACCATTAACTTCAGACACCTGGAAAGAAGAAACTTCAATTGGGAGACTGCCTCCATCAGATCGACTTTGTGGATGTGTCTATACAACATTCTCTTTATTGATGACGGAGTAAAAGTGCCCAGCCCACAGAAGGCGGAGCCATCTCTGGGCAAGTAGTTCCAGGAAGTATAAGAAAAGGCACCAAAAGTGAGACAGAGAAAGCCCATCAGCAGGATTGTCAGTGGTCTCTGCTTCAGTGCCTTGCTCTACTCCAGTGTCTCCTCAATAATAGGCCATCGTATGGAAGTTCAGTTCATAAAAACCTCTTCAACTTGCTTTTGGTCAGTGTTTTATCACAGCAACAGAGAAGCCAACTCTGACACTAATGGTTCCACTGAGGTATTTACAAACCGTGTTGATTTGTGACTTTCTCTGTTCTGTTACTATAGAAACTTTGGAGGACTACATCCACATTGGAATAAGAAATTTAGAATAACCTAAATCGATGTTCCCAAGCCTTGGTCACTCCTGTGTGGTTACAGAATCAACTATCTCCTATCCTGTTTTTACACTGACACACCCTACCCCACGAGGGGCATGGGAATTATCACGGTCAGCTTTATAAGACAATTACAAGCCAAAGAGCAACACAAAGTCTGAGACCAAACAGAAAGCCAGTTGTGAACCTGTCAGACTACTTTTGCGGCCTGCAGACATGGTGACCTCAGAAAGCCCCACCAAGTTCTAAGAAGAAATCCAACAATGATCTCTTCACGGCTTTGGAAAAGTGAGATTTGGGAGAAATTGTTCCTAAACCTTTATCATGACAAAGACTACCTCCACCTGAGAAAGCTCTGACAGAGCCACGTGCAGATGAGACAGATAATCCCTCCAGAGCCAGACAGCTTCCTCTCTCACCTTTCAGGACACTTGGAGCCATTGGAGGCATAAAGAGAAATGGCATAACACTGGGGAAACTGGCAATCTCAGCTTCAGGTACAAGCCTTGACGTGCTGAGATCTTGTTGAAAGACTGTTGGATGCTCTATTCACCTTCTCACAGCAACCTTGCAAAAAACAATGTGTCCTATCCAAGAGTCTCTGAGAGGAGGTAAAACCAGAGAATCCCTAGGCCAGGAAAGAGACAACTAGAAAAATACTAGATGGTACTGAGATCCATAGTATCCACAGCTACTGTGAGCATACCCATAGTCCAGCTCTGGCCAGATGGACCAAATCTTCACCTGAGACCCTGTCTGCATCCTCATCTTGCTGTCCTCTAACACAAAAGCCTGGAGAGGAGCCATTATGAGAACCAGATGTGGGAAAGGACAGATGCTAGAGTTATCAAATGGAAACTTAAATGTGTGATTTGTTCATTAAGAGATCTAATGGACCGAACTCTTAAAGCACAAGTCAGAACAGATCGTTGTTGTTAACAGAGACACACACACACAAATAAAGAGTCTAAAAACAAAATCAGAAGAAACTAAAAACATCAAAGAAGAGCTTTTCAAAGGTTCCTGAATGGGTCAGAAGAGTGAAAACCAATGGACAGTGGAAAGTCAACAGAAGCTATCCAGGCTGAAACATGCAGCTAAGATGAAGGAAAAACACAGAACAGAGCATCAGATCTAGTTGATTCAGCAGTGTAAGCCACATGAGTCTGTCTAAGAAGGAACTGAACATGAAAATGACCAAAGTCTTCCCAAAAATCAAACCACTGAGTGAGGGTGTTCAGAGAACCAAAAATGAAGTAGACATATCATAGCAACAAAATGAACCTTGCCCACTTCCAACACATCACAGCCAACCCAAGGGATACCACAGATAAAGGAGAGATGCTGCTGAGCGTAGAACCAAGGAATCCTAAACACAGGTGGCACAGGAAGAGACAGCTCATGAGAGATGATTTTATAGAGAAGAAAGCAGAGGGAGATTGTGATGGTTTGTATACACTTGGCCCAGGGAGTGGCACTATTAGGAGGTGTAGCCTTGTTGAGGTAAGTATGTCACTGTGGGTGTGAGCTGATTCTAACTGTCTGGGAGCCAGTATTCTGCTAGCAGCCTTCAGATAAAGATGTGGAACTCTTAGGTTCTCCTGTATCATGCCTGCCTGGATGCTGCCATGCATCTGTCTTGATGGTAACAGACTAAACCTCTGAACCCGTAAGGCAGCCCCAATTAAATTTTGTCCTTTATAAGCCTTGCTTTGGTCATGGTGTCTGGTCACAGCAGTAAAACCCTAACTAAGACAGAGGTGTTTGAAAGAAAAAGCGTGTTTCTTGGCAGTTGCCACAGTATCTTACAGGCTGAGCTGATCCCTAAAATCTACATGGTGGAAGAAGAAAGCCAACTCCCTCCCGCAGGCTCTCGGATCTCCACAAGCTTCAGCAGCACACATGCCTCATAGAGTAAATAAGTACATGTAAAATTAAGAAAAAGAAAAGCGTTGTCTAAATTCACTAAAGAGTGTCGATTTTGAATTTGATACAAAATAAAATTGTCCTTCAAAGCTAAGATGCAAATGCTTTCTCACAGTCTCAGTGAATCATAGAATAAAACATATAGGTGAAACCATATGAAGGTGAAAGGAAAACTCATGGGGAGAAGCAAGGTGGGCAGGGATGTTGGGCAAAGGAAGGTTAGAGTGGACAGCGTGAGGAGGCCATCTGAACTTCACTGTGCGAAGGACGCACCATCAGGGGTGTTGGAACCTCTGCCAACCTTGAGATTGTCCCCAGCAGTCACAGACAAAATGAAGCTTCATGCTTTAAACAAAACCTTCTTTTCCATTCCTTATCCTACCATTAGAGATACTGCAGATTTGCAGCATACAGATCTGCTAAGTGGCTTGAGAGATGCTGGAGATTGAAAAAAATGAAAGCTGTTTTTGTTTTCCTTTTTTTCAGGCAGGGCAGTGACTACTTTTCCAGATTTTGCCTCTGTTTACTGTGTGGTTTAAAATATTCAGTATACAGTATCTGTAGTATATACCCAAATCATAATGTGATAAATGGGCCAGCCATGATGTCTTATGCTTGTAATTACAGGAGGCTGATGCCGGAGTATCCTTGCTAATTAAAGCCTATGTGGTCTGTAGGATGCATTCAGTACATCCTGAATAACAGACAGTATAATACTCCGTGTGCGTGTGACAAGCAATGACACTTAGGAAGCAGACACTAGCTTCTGTTGTCACCATAGCTTCAGTAACAGTCACGACGTTTTCAAAATCCAGTCACACATTCGTTCCCATAGGCAACCCTAATTACAAGTAGCCAGATGACAGCAAAATGGCTCATCAGTTTCTATTTGATTCTTTATTGCAGTTATTTATTGGGAGAACAATCCATGCACATGGAGGGAAGTCAGGGGGCAAAGACGTGGTTCTCTCCTTTCATTGTGTGGGTCCTGAAGATCACACTCTGGTCTTCAAGCCCACGGGCAACAGTTGTCTTTACTTACTGAGCCATCTGGCTTGCCCAGCGTCTTGGTTATCTTAACATATCATCTAATACGAGTGTGTCGGAAATCTTGCCCACACCGCAGGCTGCTGTGCTGCGTGACTCTCCGCCGGAGGAGATTGCTGTGGGCTACAGGATCCCCTAAACCTTCTCCTGCTGTCTGCCAATGATATTCACTCTGAGACCTTGAAGGGGAGACTGGGCCGTGCTGTGAGAATATAAGATGCAGAAACACAGAGCTGAAGCTGCACATGTCGCAATTACCGCGGGATTCTGCAGCAAAAACCAATTGTTTATAATATAGATGCAAGCGTTCTGCCCTTGTGTGAGGCTCCCGTGAGAAGTTACACACCAGGAACCTTTTCCATTTGCTTCGAACTCAGAGCAAAGCTAGCTCACGGGGAGCCTAAAAATAGATCACAAGCGAAACTCAAATGTTAGTCTGAAGGTTCACGCCACTGCATAACACAGGCTTTTTGAAAAAGAGGCAGGATACACACTGGAGTAAAGATAGAATTTTCAACAAATACTGTTGACCAAACTGGATAGTTATATGTAAAAGACTGGAACTCCAGCCTTGTCTCTCACGATCACAATGCTAGTTCCAAATGGATCACAGAGGTCAACATACAGTCTGATACTCAGATTATGATAGGGAAGATAGTGATCACACCTGAATTTGTAGGCACAGGAACAGGCTTTCTGAATAAGACCCCAGTAGCATAGGCATCGAGACCAATAAGTGACAAATGGAACTACATGAAACCGAAAGGCTTCTGGACAGCAAAGAACACCATGATTCATTATTCAAGTGAAGAAGCAGGCTACAGAATAGGGGAAAACCAAAATCTTTACCAGCTACACATCTGAAAAAGACTAGATACAAAAATAATCTAGACTATGCAAAGAACTCAGGGGATAGAGAGATGGCACAGCATTTAGAACACTGGCTGCTCTGCCAGAGGACTCAGGTTCAATTCTTAGCACACTTGTGGTGGCTCACAACTATCTGTAACAGGGATGTACATTACGCTGTAAATATGTTATAAGGCAAGTTATTCTGTCTCCAAGAAGCTTAAGATGATTTCATGTACATACCCTCAGGAACTGAAATTTATTAAGAGAAGTGTAAATTTCTCTAGGAGAATATAAATGTTTCTGTCAGTTTGAGAAACTGGTGTAATTTAGATCTTGAACTTGAATTATTTTTATTACCTCAAAGAAGTGACTTCTTCAATCACTTTAGTGCCAGCCATTGGAAGCACAGCTGCAAGCCCTGCACTGAGGATGCAAAGGCAAGGGGTTCCCTGCAAGGCCAAGACCAGCCTGGTCAACATAGTAAGTGAGATTCTGTCTCAAAACAACCAAACAAACTCTCATCTGTTAGAAAGCACTGGTTCATATAGTCATTTTGAATATGTTCTAGTCTCTGGTTTTCAAAGTTTAAGTAAGTTGAAATCACTAATATTGTATAGTGAATTTTATTTGTTAAAAACCAACAATGTTCTCTATTTTCTATCTTAACTTATATGTATGTGTTTGTATATACACACATACAAAGAACAGAAGAGGTATTCAGATCCCTTGGAGCTGGAGATACATGCAGTTGTGACCCACCTGCTCTGGATATCGGGAACAAAACTTGGGCCCTATGAAAGAGCAGGAGTGCTCTCAGCCACTAAGCCATCTCTACAGCCTCTTATTCTATTAAAAACAAAACAAAACTTATGATTCTGACATTATTAAGAGTTGTTTGTTTTGAACCAACAATATTCTTTTGGTCAGGATTGTCTGGAGGAACAGACTACACACACACACACACACACATACACACACACACACACACACACATGACTTATTTATTACAGTGGCTTACATACAGGTTGTGTTTCAGTTCTTCTAACTATGACTGCTTACCAACAGACAGTCCAAGAATCCAGTAGTTGTTCAGTCCTCAGGGCTGGATGTCTTGGCTGATCTTCAGTATCTTTCAGAACTGAAGTAGGGAGTGGATGCTAGGAACGGAGAAACCTTGCCAAGAAAAGTGAGGGCAAGCAGGCAAATCACAAGAGCTTCTTCTTCCCTGTCCTTTCTAGAGTCTGGCAGTAGAAATATGACTGAGATTAAAGATGGATCTTTCCTCCACAAAAGACCTGGATTAAAGTTGGCTCTTCCCACGTTAAATGATTTAATTAAAAAAATCCTCATTAGGGAGTTCCCACCCATTTGAGTTTTAATTAATCCCAGATGAGATAGATCCAGCCGACAACCAAGAACAGCCACCAGAACACCCCTTGTCAACTTGACACACAACCACATGTCCCTATGTCATGCTTAATTTCCAAATGAATATAATAAGAAGGTCATAATTATACCTGAGATGCTATTCCATATACAATTACAAATGCATAATATATTTAATCAGGACATAATTGTGCCTAACATGATATAGCTATCCCTCATACAACCACAAATGCAAGACAAATATATAACAGGTAGCAATGTCCCTTGGCGTACATTCTTTTAGAATCTCAAACTTCTTGATTGATGTAATAAACCAATGACAGAAAACACAAATATCTGTACAAACACATTTGTAGCAAAATACAGCAAAAACAACCATATCAATTATAATCCTGGCTTCTGCAACTGGCAACATGGCCTAAAATGGAATTTATAACTATCTTCCTCTTCTCCTGTTCTGTGTTTCGACCACCCTCAAGAGGCACCTTAGCAGGTCTTGGTTCATTTCCTGGAGGAGCAACATATACTTTCATTCCTGAAGGATCTGTGCCTGTCAAGAGCCATAATGGGACAAGCTAATAATTGGCAGATGATCATCTTAAAATGCTTGCCTCGGATTATTATATAATCTGCGACAAGTGTGCCCCATTAGCAAGGCTGTGGTGGACATGATTTTAGGAAAGGCTCTTGCTATTAATATGTTTTTCCTATTATTATTATTATTATTATTATTATTATTATTATTATTAGACATTTGCTACTATCACTAAGCAATAGCACACCCCTTTGTAGCAGATCTCTGCAGACCCATGAAGATGTACTGTCTTGTAGTGGCACTATATAGGCAAATAGATGACTTCTTAAGTCTTAATGATGATCCTATAAGAATTTCTAAAATTATATCAATGATTACTAAGCTCTTTTATATCGGGACTGCTATTAATTCCCTCAGGCATAGTCGAAACTGCAAAGGGAACTCTGCCAGTCTCCTGAGTGTTATCAGTTAATTGCCCCTAGACCTTCTCCTGCTTAGAGCACATTCCAAGAAGTCATAAAACCATCAACCTAGGTCACTAGAGGTTATCCACAATTTATTATAGGTACCAGGACAGAAGAGAAAATATTGCCTGGGTTATCTATACAAAGCTTCACTAATTTCTTGAGTTATAGTTTCAAACTTTCTGCAAACCTGTGGAGCTAGACAGGTGATGAATGTCTAGTTAGATGATTACTCCTAATGGATATTCACGTAAACATTCTGTGTTGTAAACTTCTATTTCAATTTATGATCCGATTTTTGGTGTGAACTTGTGATGAACTTTGTAACATGTGATCATGTACTCTGAATGGTGTATAAATACTGAAGACAAAAACAAAGAAGTTAGAATAGTTTGAGTTAGAATAGAGAGTTAGAATAGAGTTAGTTAGAATAGAGTAGTTAGAATAGAGTGAGTTAGAATAGTTAGTTAGAATAGTGAGTTAGAATAGTTAGAATAGTCAGTGAGTTAGGTTACTTAGAATAGAGTTAGAATAGCAAGTTAGGAATCAGTTAGTTAGTTAAGACCCCGTCGCCCTTTCCTTTCCGCCCGCCTAGAATTTTTCTCTCTTAGAATCTTTACTTTGTTAGAATCTTTTCTTCTTCCTCACTCAGGACTTTTCACGTTTCCCCTCAGATAGCTTTCATAGGATACTTTTTACACTTAATAAACTCTATAGCAACTTTTCTAAGTGTCTTTTCTTCCTGAGACCCAGCCATAAGTTAGAGCCCAGCAGTTCCTGCTGAGATAGAACAAAGGCCACGTTTCCTAATCCTCTGCAGGTAGGCTACAGGTGTTAATCACCCTAGCCTGCAGTCTCTTACCCTCAGAAGTTTTTAGGATAGCACAAAACTATTTACTTAACCCCTTGCTGGTCTTAGGGCTGGGATACTAGTGCCAGTCTCAGGCCACAGGATCCCTGACTGCAGACCAGCTGTAGCAGCATAGGGGCTACCTCAAGAAGAACTGGACGGTGGGAGGAGGAGAAGAAAGAAGAAGCTGCATCTCTCCCCCTCTTCCCCCAAGCTGGGGCGGGAATGGCCCCCCACATGTGTCCTTTGCCATCCTGCCTGAATTGGGTTGTTGTAGTTTCCCATTAACTAATCACAGGGCATGGTAGCCTGTGATTACAAGAAACATATGTATCTGGAGCCATGGATCCCTCCCTGTACATTCTTTGGTTGGTGGTCTAGTCCCTGGGAGCCCTCAGTGTGTGGCCAGCCAACATTGTTCTTCCTATGGCGTCACAATCCCCCTCTGCTCCTCAAGTCCACCGAGCTCAGTCTGATGATTACCTGCCAGCATCCTCATCTGTATTAGTCAGGTTCTGGCAGAACCTCCCAGGGAACAGCCATACCAGGTTCCTGTCAGTAAGCACCTCTTGGCAACAGCAGCAGTGTCTGGGTTTGGTGTCTGCAGATGGGATGGATCCCCAGGTGGAGGCAGTCCCCGATGGCCTTTCCTTCAGTCTCTGCTCCATTTATTGTCCCTGTCTTTCTTTTGGACAGAAACATTTCTAGATTAAACACTTTGAGAAGGGGGCGTGGCCTCATCCCTCAACTGGGGACCTTGCCTATCTACTGGAGGTAGTGAAGACAGGTTCTGTCTTCCCTTCTCTAAGCATTTCTGCTAAAGTCATCCTTGTTGGATCCTAGGAGCCTCTTGCTTCCCTGGCATCTGGAACCCTCCAGTGACTACCCCCAGTTCCTCATCCTTCACTGCTACATATTTTTATTCAATTTCCTGATATTCTGTACCTCTCTCTCATCCTCTCCAGTAACTGATCCTGCCCCCCTTTTTCCCTTCCCCTCCTCTCTCCCTTCCAGGTGACCCCCTCTTCCACCTCCCACAAAAAATCATGATTAATGTTGAAAATTAGCAAGTGTATTATTGTCTAGATTATAAAAGCAGTTTTCACAAATCAACAAGAAAATGAGAAACCAATATGTAAATGGGAAAGGGAGACAGGCAAACATTTCACAAAAGAGGAAATTCCAATACCCACCAATTACAAAGAAATAGACAGTTTCATTAACAGATAAACAGATAACGGTAAAACATGGTTTTGAACATTTGTTTGTTTGTTTGTTTTACAGCTTAGGGTGTTGGATCCAAGCCATTGAGAGTGCTAAGTCACCACTCTGCCACTGAACTAACTACATCTCCATGTCCCGAGATGCTATTTTTAAATTTTTAATTATTTTTTAACATTTAGAATATTATATAATTTCATCATTCTCCCCCTACCCTTCCAACCTGTCCAATGCCCCCCTCCTTCTACTCTCTTCCCTCCTCACTGCCTCTTATTCTTTTTATTAGTCTCTCTATGTCTCTGTCTTTGTATCTCTGTCTGTCACACACACACACACACACACACACACACACACACACATTACAATGTTCATTCCTAGGGAAGATGAATTCTGGAGGACTTGTGATTTCAAGCCAGAGTTGCTGATCAGTGAGGTCAGCTGTTCCTACCTGGGAGACCTATGTTGCTGAGAAGTCTAGAAGCAATTACATCCCTCTGGCCAACAGGCTCTGCTGTGAAAATATCAGCAAGATGCACACATGGGAAAGACTAGAGGCAAGGGGTTCGGTAGAGAGGTTGTTTTATGTACATTGTGAAACTTTTGTAAGATAGTGGGCCAACTGTTTCTCAAGATAGTATCAGATGTTAGAACTCTAGAACTGTTATGATGTTAACTCATTTCTCATTGATATTGAATCCGAACTTTCTCAACTTGTGTATTGAAGTATTTTTGATTTGCCATTTGAGAAATAAAACCCAACTCCCCAAATTTAAGTTTCAATTAAAATTTATTTTAATTAGTCAGTGCTTGTGTGATTATTTTTGCAGTTGTCTATTGTATTAGTCAGGGTTCTCTAGAGTCACAGAACTTATGGGTAGTCTCTATATAGTAAGGAAGTTTGTTGATGACTTACAGTCTGTAGTCCAACTTCCCAACAATGGTCAGCAGCAGCTGTGAATGGAAGTCCAAGGATCTAGCAGTTGCTCAACCCCACAAGGCAAGTGGGTGAAGGAGAATGTTCCTTCTTCCAATGTCCTTATGTAGGTCTCCAGTAGAAGTGTGGTCCAGATTAAAAGTGTGAGCCACCACACCTGTATTTGGGATTTGCTCTGTCCCAGATGACCTTGAACTCAGAGATCTTCTTGCCTCTGTCTCCTAGAATTCACAGTCACTATGCCTAAAGATCTCCATGCCAAGATCCAGGTCAGAGACTTGTGTCTCCCAGACTCAAGATCAGGATCACAGGTGAGCCTTCCAATTCTCGATCATAGTTCATTCCAGATATAGTCAAGTTGACAACCAGGAATAGTCAGTACAATCCACCCCTTGTCAACTTGACACAAATAGTATCTCATGTCCACATGAAACAATAACAAGGTCACGAATATGACTAACATGATATAAATATTCATTATATAATTGCAAAAGCATTTGTAAATTTACAATGGGGCAATGTCCCTTGGGAACATTCTTTTAGTATCTCAACCTAAATACCAATTGATGTTAAAGAGACTGGAAGAAAGACAAGTATGTTCTTAACAAAGTAAAACAGAAGCATTAATATTACTTTATAGTCCTCATTTCTGCAACTGGTTACATGACTTTATCTGGTAACTACCTTCCTCTATTAGCCACTCTGTATTTCCTCTACCCTCTGCAAGCACCTCAGCAGGTCTTGGCTCTTTTTCTGGAGGAGTGACCCATACATTCATTCCTGATGGGTCTGAATCCTTGGTCATCCTGCCTGGATTAGGCTGTTGTAGTTTCCCATTGACTTTAATCACAGAACATGGTAGTACTAAGAGATGCCCAAAGTGATCTCCTACACTCCAGACATAATCCTTCGTACCTCCATTGTGGAGAGGCAATCCCATTTCCCTACAGTAATCTGGACCTTTCAGCCCTTCTAAAACTGTTATTTCTTTTTTAGCCTGTTAGTTTAAGGGCATTAGAAGCCCAAAGTGACCAGGGGGAAGTCTGAGCTTCCAATTCAATGGAATGTTTGTATGTTTGTTGTGGCTCCTGGTAGGAGCACTACCCCTCTGGTGTGGCCAACTTATAAGCCAGCAGAACCTAGAGTTGTGGGGACAGGAAGCAAAAATTTTGTTAGAGGGTCACTAGGAGTGATAGTGAGAGGAACTATTTTCTTTTTCACCCCTTGATTCCTGGACCCATGGATCCTGACTATGGGAGAAACTGTACCATATATTAAACACTGATTCAGAGCATATACTTCCTTCTAAAGAACTCTGCCCCAGCTTTTCATGCTACTGCCACCTAATTGGTGCTGCAACTGCATCTTCAAAGGCCAGCAATTCTATCTTTCTATCAGACTAGCTGCTTCAGGATGATGGGGAACATGGTAAGACCAATGGATTCCACAATCATGGGCCCACTATCTCACTTCTCTGGCTGTGAAATGAGTTCCTTGGTCAGAAGCAATAGTGTGTGGAATACCATGATGATAGATAAGGCATTCTGTAAGTCCACAGATGGTGGTTTTGGCAGAAGCATTATGTGCAGGAAAGGCAAATCCATAACCAGAACAAATATCTACTCCAGTAAGAACAGAATGTTGTCCTTTCCACGGAGGAAGTGGTCCAATGTAGTCAACCTGCCACCAGGTTGCTGGCTTGTCACCTCGAGGAATGGATGCCATATCTGGGGCTCAGTGTTGCTCTCTGCTGTTGGCAGATCTGGCATTCAGCAGCAGTAGCCAGGTCAGTCTTAGTGAGTGGAAGTCCATGTTGTTGAGCCCAAGCATAACCTCCATCTCAGCCACCATGGCCACTTTGTTCATGTGCCCATTGAGCAATGACAGGGACAGCTGGGGACAGATGCTGACTGTCCACAGAACGAGTCATCTTATCCACTTGATTACTGAACTCCTCCTCAGCTGAAGTCATCTTTCAATGAGCATTTACATAGGACACAATTATCCTCACATCCTTTGACGTTTGGAGAGATCTATCCACATACTTCTTCCCCAGATCTTTTCTCACCAATTTCCAAATGTGCTCTTGCCAAGTCCTTAACCATCCAGCCAATCCACTGGATATTGCCGATAAATATGGGAACTATGACACATCTGGCAAATTCTCCTTCCAAGCAAAATGTATTACCATGTGTACTGCTGGGAGCTCTGCCCACTGTGAAGATTTCTGGTGTCATTTAGGGTTGTTCCATAAAGGGTTTGCAATGATAAAGCTGGCTGTTTCTGGGTGGTGCTTGCATCACATGCAGAACCCTGAGTAAACCAGGCCCGAGTGTTCTCTTTCTCAGTCAATTAATCATAAGATACATTTCATGAGGCTACAGGTGCATTCATGGGAGCAAATGGCATTGTAATGAGAATAGAATCTACAGGCATTTGGGGAACTTCTTCATGTAATTTCTGTGTGCCTTCAGAACTTGAGCATGATCGTGTGCATACCACTTCCATTTGATAATGGTTTGCTCCTGTGCACATCCTACTTTATGATTCGCTGGATCATATGAAACACAATTCATGATGGGCAACTTAGGTTCCACGGTAACTTGGTAGCTCCTATTGTCGAATGCTTCCTCTAAGGCCTGATAGTGGGCCAAGAGCTGTCTCTCAAAGTGAGCATATTTGTCTGCAGATGATGAGAGCCTTGCTTCAAAATCCCAAAGATTTATGATTCCTCTATAGGGACCTGCCAACGATTCTTAACAGCATCCCTATCTGCCACTGGTATCTCAAGTACCATCAAGCTTGCTGGAGAATGTAGTCCAAGTGGTACAGCAGCCTGCACAGCAGCCTAGTCCTGTTAAAGAGCCTTTTCCTGTTCTAGGTCCCACACAAAGTTAGCAGCTCTCCAAGTCATTTAGTATATGGCCAGAGTAACACACTCAAGTGAGGAACATGCTGTCCACAGAAAATAAATAGACCCTCTAAATGTTGTGCTTCTTTCTTCGTGGTGGGAGGGGACAGGTCAAAAATTTATCTTTCACTCTGCAAGTTTGCTGTAACTGTGCAGGCTTGAATGGTTCTCTGTGCCCTGCTCTGAGCTGTGCTGTTGGGTGCTGTGAGAGGACCCCAGGGAAGCTCTGAAATCAAGACATGACCTTCATCCACATCTTGAAGTTTGAAGTTTGGCCAAGAATATGCAGACTGTATTCTATTTCTCGGGATGGCATGTGTTCATGACATTGATACTACCTGAGGCTTCAGAGTCATTGTATTGCAGGATACAGTGACTTATGATGATGTCCATGTGAACTTCACTGAGGAAGAGTGGGATTTGCTGAATCCTTCCCAGAAAAGTGTCTACGAAGAGGTGATGCTGACGACCTACCAGAACCTCACTGCTATAGGCTACAACTGGGAAGATTATCACACTGAAAAGCATTGTCAAAGTTCTAGAAGACATGAAGGCATGAAAGATGTCATATTGGAGAGAAACCTTGTGAATGTCATCAATGTTGTAACGCCTTTGCATGTCATAGTCATCTACAAAAACATAAAAGAACACATACTGGAGAGAAAACCTTTTGAATGTAATCAATATGGCAAAGTCTTTGCATGTCATAGTCATCTCCAAAGACATGAAAAAACACATAATGCAGAGAAATCCTATGAATACAATCAATGTGGTAAATAAAGCCTTTGTATTTCAGTATAGTCTCCAAAAACATAAAACATTACATACTGGAGAGAAACCTTACGAATGTAATCAATGTGGTAAAGCCTTTTCACGTGAGAATCATCTCCAATATCATAAGAGAACACATACTGGAGAGAATTCTTATGAATACAATCAATGTGGTAAAGCCTTTGAAAGTCACAGTCATCTCCAAGTACATGAAAGAACACATTTTAGAAAGAAATCTTAGAATGCAATCAATATTGTAAAGACTTTGGATGTTAGACTAATCTCCAAAGACATAAAAGAACATACACTGGACAGAAACCTTATCAATGTAATCAATGTGGTAAAACATTTGCAAATCACAGTCATCTACAACGACAGAAAAGAACACACAGAGGAGAGAAATCTTATGAATGTTATCAGTATGGTTAACCTTTTGCAGGTCACAGTCATCTACAAAGATATAAAAAAAACACATGACAGAGAAATCATATGAATGTAATCAATGTGCTAAATTAAAGCCCTTGCATGTCTCAGTCATCTGTAACTATATAATAGAACGCATTCAGGAGATAAACCCTAAGAATATAATCAATGCTACAAAGCCTTTGCATGCCACAGTCTGCTCTGAATACATAGAGAAATACATATTGTAGAGATGCCCTGTGAATAAAATGAATATGGTAACTTTTTCAGGTCACAGTCATCTCAGAACACAGAGAAGAAACATACTGCAGAGAAACTGGAGAGAGTTATATCATGTTAGGAGTTATTATGATATGGCTATTGTTTTCATATAAGGAGATAACAATTATGTATCAAATTGTCAAGGGATGGATTGTGATTGCTATGGAAAGCATAGGTCCAGGCACAGTAGTGCATGCCCTTAAGCCCCAGGACATGAGCATCAAGTAGTTCAAGTCCACCCTGATACAGAACAAGTTTCAGGTAAAGAATAGCTTAGGTCTAGGCCTGTGGATACAGAGCCATGCAGATCTCTGAGTTTAAGGTCAGTACATAGAACAAGTTCCAGAACAGCCAAGCTTAGGCAGTAAAGGAGTTGGAGAACAGAAACCTGGTGATGATGTAATAGAAGGAGTCATGTCTCAGGCCCAGCAAGCAGCAGAATTCAATGGCTTTGTCCATATGGCTCTGGCTTTAGAGGCAAGAGTAGAAGGGACTGGGACTGCTGGGAAAACTGTTGCTGGTTAGCTGTAGCTAAGAGATTAGAAGTGATGGAGAAGAAACCAGCATCACTGATGTGAAATCTTCCAGGAAGTGTTTTCTGAGAGGACAAAGAAGCTGTGTTCCAGAGATAGCCAACATTGTACCTTGTGTTGAAGCTGAACTTGGTTATGTGTAAGAATCACCCAGGTGGCACTGGTTTCCAGGACATGGTGTCATGCAGAGCAGCTGAAGCTTGGCACCATGAAGGGAGCATAAGGGAGGCTGTCAGTGAAGCCTAGTTGCCGCAGAAGAACCCAGCATATTGAAGATGCCAGTCCCCTGGGATGATCACCAAGAACAGCAGCAGCAGTGGAGTGGATCAACTTGAGCTTAGAGTGCTACAGAGGGCAGAGCTGGAGAAGTGATGCCAACCCTTTGGAGGAGCCCAGAAGATCATGTGTGGATCCCAGACATTGAAACAAGAAACTGTGACACTGAGGTTACCTTGGAGACCCCAAGGTCTTTGAGATGCCAGAGCTGTGGAGTATCTGTTCAGGAAAACTGCTTTCAGGGAATAAAACCAGCCAAAGAGAAAGAGTTGTGCTGCAGTGAACAAAGCAGAAAGGAGTTGGAGATCTGAAGAATGCTTTGACATCAGACTTGGAACTGCAGAGTTTGGAGATTTCTGAGCTGGCTTTTGATCTCTTTTTAGTCCAGAATTTCCTCACAGTTACATTTAGGAATAGTGAAGTATATCTTGTGAAGTTGGAAATGTATGATCTGTTGTTTTTTTCTTTTTTAGAGGATTACAGTTACATGATGGGGTGAATCTCAGAAGAGACTGTGAACTTTGGACTTTTAACATTTTAAAGACTGCTATAGGTGATGAGGACTTTTGAAGTTAGACCTCATATATTTTTCATTATGCTATGTTTAAGTATGGTCCCCGTACATTCCTGTACTTCAACAAGCTTATGGAGGTCAGCGAGTGGAATGTGGGAGTTTGAATATGCAGGGAGTCGCTCTATTCAGAAGTGTGACCTTGTTGGAGGAAGTGAATCACTCTGGGGGTGGGCTTTGAATCTTCACCCAGTGCAGAACACACCCTCCTAGTAGCTCCCTGGATGACAGTCTCTTCTTGGCTACCTTTGGATCAAAATGTGGAACTCTCAGCTCCTTCTCCAGCGTCATGTCTGCCTGCATGCTGCCATGCTTCCTGCTATGATGAAAATGGATTAAACCTCTGAAACTGTAAGCCAGCCTCAATTAAAGGTTTGATTTTATAAGAGTTGCCTTGATCATGATGTCTATTCCTAGCAATGGAAATGCTAAGACAGAAACCCTGTGAGTGGATTTAATACGATGAAGCCTTTGCACAATTCTGTAGGGTTCATCGCCATGAAAGAGTGTACTGGAGAGAAACATTTTGAATGTATTTACTATGGTTAAGCTTCTAACTCTGCTTAAGAAGAAATGTCTTTGACGGATCCAGTTCTCATTCTGTCTGTTTAGAAGGTGAGTATCACACAGGAGTTTATGACAAGCTCATTCTCAGGCCATGTCTACATCGGTTAAATCAGAAGTTTTGCTCTCAGCAATGTGGAATTTGTATCATGCAGGAAACAAGCCCAGCTCACTTTCTTACATTTTCTTGTATTAGTTCTCACAACTTGGATTGTGGAAATACAGAGTGTCCTGCTCATTTAATTCCAGAAGAGAAGTTTTGCTTCTCTTTAAGGGAAACTAAGATTTAAACAAGTATATACAAAACAGAAATACATATGTAATGTTATACAGTATTGCTACATTAATTTTATATTATATGAAACATGTACAAAATGATACATAAAAATGTTAAATTTTTAAACCCATTCTCCAAAGCAAAAATAAAATGGTCACCATCTAAAAAAAAAAAATCTTTCACCTTAGAAGGAGTAGTTCTGCATGTTCCACACCACTGAACTTATGTCATGCCAGAGAATGGCACTATTAGAAGGTGTGGCCTTATTGGAGGAAGTGTATCACTGTGGGGGTGGGCTTGGAGATCTTCCTCCTAGCTGCCTGAGGATGCCCAGTCTGTTCCTGGTTTCCTTCAGATGAAAATGTAGAACTCTCAGCTTCTCCTGCACCATGCCTGCCTGGATGTTGCCATGCTTCCACCATGATGACAATGAACTGAACCTCTGAATCTGTAAGCTAGCCCCAATTAAATGTTGTCCTTTATAAGATTTGCCTTGGTCATGGTGTCTGTTCACAGCAGTAAAACCATAACCATAAAAGACAAAACTCACATGAATTTATCGAAGGTAGAAGATCCTTGAGTTTTGGTTGGATTTATTTCCCTCCTTCAGATGCAGATCTGTATTAGCAACAAGTCTAAAGTGGTTGCTACCTTCTGCTCACTTGGTCTAATCAGCATAATGTCTTCAATATAGGGAACCAACATGATATTTTGTGGAAGAGATAGATGACCAAGATGCCATACCAAGTTATGGCACTGGGTAGAAAGTTAATGGATCCTTGAGGCAAAACTGCAAAGGTATATTGCTGGCATTGTCATCTGAGAGTAAAAGGCTTCCTTTGACCCTGTGAATGGGTACCAAGAAAAAAATATCTACTAGATCAATAGCTGTATGTCATGTACCAGGAAATATGTTAATTTGTCCATGTAAGGACACCACATCAGGTACAGCAATGGCAACTGGGGTCACTACTTTTCAATAGTCAACACTCATTCTCCACAATCCATGTGTCATCTGCACTGGTCCTATAAATGAGATAAAGAGAGATGTGTTGGAAACACCACATCTGCATCTTTCAAGTCCTTCATGCTGGCCCTGATTCTGTAATTCCTCCAGGGCTTTGATACTGTTTCTAACTCAGTATATTCCCTGGCAGAGGCAACTCTAAAAGCTTCCACTTAGCCCTCACTCCACAGGTTAGGGAATCACTGAGAAAAAAATTTAAAATTAAAAATAAAATAAAGGAACCACTGAAAGAATGAGAGAATTGTGCCAACTTCTATATCTGTATCAATTATAAATTTGGGACTGAGAAAATATCAGGGATGCACTCAGGGAACCACAGGACATACTGTAAATTGGACGTCAACAAAAATTCCATTAATCATCAGACTTTAATCAGAGGGCCACAATGTTTCTCGAGGTCTTTCAGAATAGTGTCAATACTGAACCAGTATCCAACAGAACCCAGAAGATGTGATTATTTCCTTTCACCTAGTGTAAAGTTGCCCTTATAAAAGGCCTTAGGTTCATCTCAGGAAAGACTATGGAAAGGCTCACAGTAAAACTGTTAGGTATTTTAGCAAAGTTCTTCCTACCTGGCCTTCCCTTCAAGGGCTCCTTGGTTTGCAAACTAGCTCAAGTCTGGAAATTGATGTTCCCCTTTGCCATGATCCAATGTAGCCATTCATTCATTATTTTGAGAATTTTCCTTCTTGTACAGATTAAACAGAAATGTAGTAGGCTTCTTATCTATTTCATGCCCGGAAGCTCTATAATTGATTAGGCAGTAACAGAGGTCCATAGAAGTCATTTTACCCTAAAAATTATTTCATCTGCACTGCCTGTTACATATCGGGCCATTATTGACATAGTTTTGTCTACACAGCCCATTATGACAGCTATGATCTCCTTGCCTCTGATGATTCAGTGCTGCCAGCTGGCACCTGCTACCTAAGGGTTCAGTGAAACCCATTGCCTTGAACTCACCTAACTGAGCAGCAGTGTCTCCAGCCCTAAGTTCTGGCATAACAAGAGGGCTATGATAAAGCTCTTCAAATGTGCTGGTACTCCTCTCAACAACTTACAGCTGATAGGATTAGTGACGGCATGTCATCTGGGACTTCCCATTTTGGAGGATTAGGTTTTACACAGTGTACCCACTCTAGCACTGTGATTTCCCCCAAACCTTCATCAATACTAAGCCAAGAGATATCAGGCATCTCCAACTCCCCTTCAGTGGTCCATCTTTTGATAAATACCTCAGTCAACCATTCAAACAAACTGTTGACACCTCTTTAACTCTGAGAGCTTTTATATTAAACCTAGACTCTCAGTGGACTCATATCAATAAACTCAGCTCAATCCAGTTTTATGTTCCTTTCATCATATCCTACACCCTCAAACCCCATTTCTATACATAAGACCCTGACTTCTGCTTGAATACATTGACTTTTAGTATCTACTGTATAATGCACTAACCTTTCGTAGTATAATGCATCCTCTCATGGACTACACTTCCTATCTCCCATTTAGGAGCCTGCTTAGTCTTAAGTCTAGTTGTAGGTCTACAACAATGTTTCTTTCAACCTTCCTAACAGGTGCCACATTTTGATACAGTTCCTCATGTGGTGAAGAAACTACTTTGTTGCTACTTCATAACTGTAATTTTGTTTCTTATAAATTGCATTGTAAATATCTTATATGCAACCCCCAAGGGGTTTGTGACCCACAGTCACTTAAAAACCACTAGACTAGAGGAAACTATCGGTAGGCCCTGAGGAACATCAATATTATCTTGCTGGCCTCCTTCAGAGAAAGCCACCGCTTCCCAGATAATGAATGATTCATTTACTCAAAGAGGGAAAAGACAATATATCATGGAGTGAGGATAGGAGTATTGCTTCTTCTGAGGGTGGAAAGACTCCTTTCTCAGGTGAGATGAAGCCTTGTGAATGTAAGGGTTCAAAGTTCTCAACCTCAGTGTGGTTCTCCCACATCTCCATCTCAAGTTACAGGACCCCATTCTTTACCAATTAATGCTCTTGCACCCTTACACCAGTTAATGCTGTCAACACCTTCTGAACCTGGGACTTGAACTTTCTAATTCAGCCAACTTAATATAAATTGTGATGAGGATGAGGATGAGGATGAGGATGAGGATGAGGATGAGGATGA
>JADRCG010010558.1:1530382-1545865 GCA_019844195.1 Rhabdomys dilectus | reverse complement strand
GATGAGGATGAGGATGAGGATGAGGATGAGGATGAGGATGAGGATGAGGATGAGGATGAGGATGAGGATGAGGATGGTGGTGGTGGTGGTGGTGGTGGTGATAGTGACATTGTTGATGTCTGAGGTGGCTTCAGAATGATTTTCTGCAACTTGAGCCCTGTGACTGCTGGAGAGAAGAGTCTCTTCCAGGTCACACTTAGAAACCTCTAGACTGTTTATGTATATCTAGATCCTATCAGTTTTATCGCTGAGTTCATTGTTGTCCTTCCCCATATTCTGAGATGCTAGACAACTTTATTATCAGGGAGTTCATTCTTTCCTTTGTAAGTTTATCCAGAGATGTTATGAGCAATTGACCAGCAAAATTATTTTTTTCTATTTATTAAAACATTTACAAAGATTTTCTCTAGTGAGTCACCAAATTCCTTGACTCTTACAATTGGGGGATCAGGATAATTAATTCATGTATCTCAATAAGTTTGTAAAATAGTTCACACTATGGGCTTTTAGTACTCTTCAAGCTACTATGAGAGGCTTCAGGGACTGTAGGTGTCAGCAAGTTGGGAAAGCCTATTTCATATATTTAAAATTTTCAGCTTTTTGTTTGTGCTATTTTAAAACTACTTCTGGTACCAAAAACTGCATTAGTAAGGGTTCTCTAGAGGAACAGAGCCAATAGAACAAATATTCAAACACATAGACAGACAGACAGACAGACAGACAGACAGACAGACAGACTGAGACAGAGAAACGGGGAGGATTTACTAGTGTGGCTTACAGGCTGCAATTCAGCCAATCCATCAATCACTGTCTACCAACAGAAGGTCCAAGAATCCAGCAGTTGTTCAGTCCACAAGGCTGGTTGTCTCAGATGGTCTTCAGTTATACTAGAATCATAAATACCTAGGCTCTAATGCCAGTAGAGGAATAGACTTACTAGTAAGAGTGAGAATAAGCAGGTGGAGAGAGGAGGTTTTATTCTTCTATGTCCTTCATATAGGCTGCCAGTAGAAGGGGTGGCCCATTTTAATGGTAGGTCTTTCCTGTTGCGGGAGATATTTAAAATGGCTTCATCCAATCTGGCTTTTCTTAGTCAGCTGCCATGTTCCTGACTAGCCTAGGCCTGCGGCTATGAGCAGCAGTGGCTCTGCCAATCTTCCACACTGTCTCCGCAAAGCTGGGCATTTCCCAGACCATTCCATCATCCACGCGTGCCTGGTAGGAAAGTGAGACACTAGTGCTTAAATATTAATAAAAAGCTTTATATGTTTGGTAATGCTCAATAACAGTATGCCCATACAATTAGAGTTGTTTCCCAATTAGCTAACCTAAATATAAGTTGCTACCCTGCATGGCTCTTCATCCTCCTACATCTCTGCCCTCTCTAGCTCCTCCTCTTCCTTTTCCTCTTCCTCTCCTTACTCCTCCCACCTTAGCTCCTCCTACACTTCCCATCTCAAAAGATCATGATTAAATATGAGTCTTACCACTGCAAATGAATTAATTAAGAAAAATTCCTTGGTGATGGAGAAATGGGTCAGCAGTTAAGAGCCCTGCCTGCTCATCCAGGGGTCCTGAGTTCATTTCCCAGCAACTACATGGTGGTCCACTACCATCTATAATGTGATCTGATGTCCTCTTCTGGCATGTGGGTGTGCATTCAGATAGCGCACTCATAGACATAAAATAAATAAATAAAAGGAAAGAAAAGAAAAATACTTCACAGGTGTGACCAACCACTTGAGCTTTAATTAATTCCAGATGTACTCACATTGACAACCATCACAACAACCTTATTCAATTTGTATCACAGTTTATTAATCCGCTGATAAATGTGCTAAAGAGGAAGTTGTTTGCTATCTGCTGTCATGGAAGTCATTTCAGGATTTACTAAACATGTGGAGAGCATACAAAGAATCCCTTTGCCCCTGTGCCTGATCATCCGCCCTTGCTCTGGTCTTATCTGTTTATTTCAGAAAACCTCTGCTTCTATTTTCTGCAAATGATTATACAGAGCCATGTTGCCATTGTTAAGAGGAAGAAAGCAATAACAGCTTTATTGTTGATCTGTAGTTTTTCAGATTTCCTCAGTGGGTCCCAACAATCTACCACAGCAAAATAAAACCCAAGGTCATGCATGCCACTTCATGTCCTTCTGCCTCCCTCAGTCTGGACTGTGTTTGTGTGGTAGCTACTTTGTTTGACACTGACTTGTGATGCAGTCTCCATGTGTCTTCAGTGCTGTTTCCTCTCAGGACATCATCCCAGAGCCTGTGGTGTCCTTGAGAGCTTTGGTCACTTTAATACAATGGTTTTGTGGTGGTTTGAATATGCCTAGCCCGTAGGTAGTGATACTGTTAGGAAGTGTAGCTTTGTTGGATGGGGGAAGTATGTCACTTCCTTCAGCTCACAGGAAGTGGGGGTGGGCTTTGGAGGTCTCCTCCTATGCTTGGGCTCCACCCAGTGCGGAAGGGTGCTGGAATAAGATGTAGAACTCTCATCTCCTGCAATGCCATGCCTGTCTGGATGCTGCTATGCTTCCCACCATGATGATAATAGGCTGAACTTCTGAACCTGTAACCCATCCCCAATTAAATGTTATCCTTTGTAAGTGTTTCCTTTATATGTGGTGTCTCCTCGTAGCAAAGGAAACCCTAATCCAGGTGTCCTCCTGGCTTCTCAAAGTTTCAGCTTCACCTACTGTCACTGATGAACACTTTATGAGGACTGTGATCATGATCTGTGACTCTGGCACTCACCCACTGGTTCAGTGTCCACCACGATTCCTCAAAACAATAGTCATTATCACCCTTCTTCCCAGGTGTTCTTTCTTCTCTTTGTTGCTAATGTGATGTCTTCCCAGCCCTCTACCTGTACCACAGTCATTAGAATACACACAGGTTTTGTCAGGTATCAACTTTTATTAAACATTGGGATTTTGTGGGAAATAACAGTCACAGGTGTGGGCTATAGTAATCATGCATTTTAGGATAATGTAGTGGTTTGAGAGTGTCTCCTCTGGGTTGGATGTTCTGAACACTTGTTCCCTAGTTAGTGGCACTGTTTGGGAAGGTTTGGGTAGTAAAGCCTTGTGGAGGAAGTGTGTCCCTGAGACAGGCTCTGAAGTTAAATCCCCATGCTACTTCCAGTTCTCTCTCCTCTCTCTCTCTCTCTCTCTCTCTCTCTCTCTCTCTCTCTCTCTCTCTCTTTCTCTCTCTCTCTGTGTGTGGGTCTGTCTGTCTCTGTCTTTTTCTGTGTCTGTGTGTGTGTTTGTCTGTCTATCTGTCTCTATCTCTTTCTGTGTCTGTGTGTGTGTGTCTGTCTCTATCTCTGTGTCTGTCTTTGTCTCTCTTTGTGTCTCTTTCCGTCTCTCTCTCACTGTTTCTCTCAATCTCCCTCCCTCCCTTCCTCCTTTCTTCATTCTGCTCAAAGCTGTGTTTAAGGATTTAAGCTCTGAACTTCTTACTCTGGCTGCCATGTCTGCCACTTGCTGACACATTTCTCTACCACAATGGACTCTTACCCCTCTGGAACCATAAGCTCAAATAAACATCTTATGTATGTTATTTTTGCCATGGTGTTTTATTATAACAACAGGAAAGAAACTAATAAGAGTTTCTAAAGTTAACTGTGGCATCAGATCCTTCCCAATTTCAGAAACAGCCTGCTAATGGCATGAAATGGGAGCCATAAAAGATCTGCACTGGCTTTTTCTGGCTCTACCTTTACTGGCTGACAAACTGTCCTGTGTCTGTGACCTAGTCTCATGAAGTCAAGATGAACACAGAACAAATAGCCTAATATCAGATTGAACAGTCATCGGGGGATATAAACTGGTGGAAAGTACATTATGGGGAAAACCAGAACTTGCTTGTTTCTGAGCTTCTGAGTTACATGATGGTATGACTTATCTGCGAGCTAGCCTGGATCAGTTACATGATAACTACTGAATTGAAACTCTACCTTTAAGACCTTCTTCAATGCCAGGCACTTTACCCCACAGAGCTGGAATAATCCCATCTCATCTAGGCACAGAATTAGTTGTAATGTTTAGTCATTTACAGCTATGAGAATGACAAGGTCATTCATGAAGCAGTTGTACAGAGGGAGGTGCCAAGCACATCTGGGGCTGGAGCCTTATGCCCCGAACTGAAGAGCCTGGAACAGTGAAGATAAAGAAGAGACATCAGATGGAGGAGAGGAATTGTGAGATTGTTGCCTTGCCTATCTGCATACCGCAACAAGCTTGAGTCGGCTGGGGGGAGGGGGGAAGGTGGTATTTAATTCATTGCCAAACCAATTTCTCAGAACTTTCTGGTGTAACTCATTGTAGGTGCTCAGCAGTGATAACCACCACTGTAACTGAGAGCTTGTTAATGGGCAAACTGAGATGACTGTCTTTTCATTTCCAATATGGGAGTGGGTTTCGTAATGATCCAGTAATTTAAATATGTATCCTGACCTTGTTTCAGAATGTTCTTGTTGTTCTGTCAACTCTCCTGTAAAATGCAGAAAGTCTTGGTGCAGTTCCTGACAGGATATCTTGACTTCTGATGTGAAAATAACATGACTTGTTCTTATTAATCCCAGAAGTATCTTCAAAAGAAGTCAGATGGTGCTTGGTTTGCAACATTAGACACTGAGTGTTGTTGATTGGCCCTATCAGAATCTCAGTAGAAGGGCCATGCTCTACAGAAATACACAAAATCCGCTTTCAAAAATGGACTTCTAAGAGCCATTATTGATTGCCTTGACAACACAGTGTTATCAAATGAAAAAAAATCAATCGTGTTATCAGCTAAAATAACTGAGCCACTGAATGGGCATCTGTTCAGCCTTTGACATAGTAGCTGCACGTAGCCTTCTTACTATTGTGCTGTGCTTCCGCTGTGGTCCCTCTGACCCTTTCTGGTCTTCCACTAATGTCCTCCTTCATTCTGCTCTGCCCTTCACCCTTCTCCCTGCATGCTTCCCTCTACAGTCTCTTACTTCCAAGCACAATCCAGGCCACTGTATTTTAAATTTCATAAATGGTAATAGATAACCAAAGAGAGCACCATTTTAATCTAGAATCCATGTTACAAGCAGATACAGAAATCGCAAAGGAAAGTGTGTGTGGGACAGTAGTGCTAAACACAAGGATGTAAAATCATCAGGCCCCAGGAGTCAGCCGTGGGTAACTCTCGTGTTGTACTGGGTGTTACATGTGACTAGAGATGATATTCTTTGTGCAACAGAGTTGCACTGCTTTCAAGCTTATATAATGTCATTTTATATAGGAGACATCAAAATTGGAAAATTCTGCTGTCTGCAGAGGTCCTGGAACCAATCCTCTAGGATAGCCAGGGACTTCTGTCCAAAGAAGAGGGTCTGCTTTATCTTTCTAAGTTCCATAATTGGAAACTCATTGGTATTTTAGAGGAAACAGAAAAAAATTCACATCAAAGTGAGCTGCAATCTTTCTACAAACGTACATCAAATGTCCTGCAGACAGCATGCTATTTTCAGGGACAAGATATACGTCTATCCGTTTGTGCGTTTCTTCTTTGATTTCATTAGATTATAGGTTTAGTGTGCTCAGGGAGCTGTGTGTGTTTAAAATTATGTCCTCAGAACTTTAAAGATATTCTGACATATAGATGCCAGCAATTTCTTTTTAATAAATTCATACAATTCCTTTCAGGTAACATGTGCCCATCAAAAATTGTAATGGATGATATTAATATCTGTGAATTTTCCTACCCAACTGAATATTAAACTGTTAGCAGTCTGACCATCACCACCGTTATCACCACCAGCAGTAACATCATCAGCACCACTATAACCCCAATCTCCATCATCACTATCAGAGCCACCATCATCCCAATCATCATCAACTGTGTCATTACTACCACGTTCATTATCGCCATAATATCATTATACTTAACAATGCAGTATCTATCATCATTATCGACACTGTTACCGTGATTGTCACTACCAGCATCACCATAACCGTCATCACACTCACCGTCACGATAGCATCACCATCACCTCTGTCACCACTGTCATCCTCTTTATCGTCCCCTTCTCTCAGCTCATAACCACTTCGACAGCAGTACAGTGCCCTCATCACTGTCGCTGTCACTGTTCATTCCACGTTCCACCATCTTTCAAACTGATTCAAGTACATCTTCAAGTAGTGTTTACTTTGTATCCATAATTCACTTAGACACTTTCATAAATGACTGACTGATACAATGTCATTGGTGATATTACTTTCCCCATTAACCAATAGAGGGGGAAAAGACACAGCATAACTAACAGCCTACCCGTAGATGCATAACTTATAATTAGGGGGAAGTTTGCATTCAAACACCTGGTTTACTGATCCAGTCAGGTCATTCTGCAGCTGTGCATATTAAACATAAAGGAAAGAGATAAATTTAATTCAGTGCAGGGCCATTGCTGAGTCTACATTTTGATTAGGGCTACTTTGTGTCCTGTATCCAGTCTGACCTTTGATGTTATGTTTATATCCAGTGACCATAATGTCCTGAATGCAACACCATAGTGGAAAATGAGATTTAGAAAGCAGAGTTTTGCATTGACAGTTTTCAAGAAAACATTTACTATCATGAAATATTTCTGCAACTTTAAAATTTTAAAACAAACACCCACTTGAATCACTGTATTTAACATAAATCTGTGGGTAGTTTTAATTTACAGCTACATACTTACAATGACTATATAAAATCCAGCTATATTTTTACATTCAATGTTAATACTCATTCTTAAATGCTGTTTTATTTTAGCATACTACAGGAAAGGTATTTTTAAAATTATATCAATCATATTTCCAAATAGAGATAAGTCTTATATAATGCCTTCCTAAAATATGTTTTTTAGTATACAGTAGATAATCAAGCATTTGGTCATCGATCCATAGATATATCAAATGTAAATAACTATCACATCAAATATCAGAAGCAGAAGTCACCATCTGGAAAGATCAGGATTGTTTATCGAGATCATTAACCAACATATTAGATTATTTTTCTCTTACAGCATCAATAAAAAAGCTCCAGGGAAAAGGTAATAGTGCTGCCACTAGCAACGTGGTTAAAGAGCATAATTCTAGACTTTCAGTTTGATGGACTTAATCACTAATCTATAATCCAGATTTGATTTTAAATTACTTTAAATATTCTCTGTCAAAATAATGTAAAACTGAAGTAGACTAGATGATTTAATTTTGCTTTTTAAGGGTTAATTTTTAAATTAGTTTTGTTCTAAAATATTGTATTCTTTTAAATAATTCTGCAATTGTATTTGTCTGATGTCAGGGCAAGTCTATACAACCAATCTCCACTGAATTCTCATGTTATTTTTGCCCCTACCCTCTCCCATTCCTTGTTCTGTAAGTGATCATTTTTAGATTAAGCAGTAGATTCTGTTGCTCTATAGCTCCATCCAGAAAGGATAAATACATTGATCAAGACCATTAGCCAACATATCACTCATGCGATAGATTACACTCACCTTTCTCCATGTTGCTCTCTTCACGGGCAGCCCAGAACCACAGAGACTAGACAGATATCCCCGTAGGGACAGTGGCTGAGCTGCAACTCAAGGACTCAGACACAAATGTCATAGAATCTGGGACATAATTTGGACAATATTGGTACATGGAACTTGTTAAAGAGCCCAAGTCCTGATAGGGTTGTACCAATTTTCATTGTGATAAGCATGTGTAAGAGACTTTATGTACAGCCTTGCTTCAAAGCAAACCAAGCAAGCAAGCAAGCAAACAGCAACAACAAACAGTGTCTAGGGCTGGAGAGACAGCACAGTAGTTAAGAGCACTTAGTACTTTTGTGGAGATTGTAAGTTCATTTACCAGCATCCAAGTCTGGCAACTCATGACTGCCTATGACGACACATCCAGGAGATCTGCCAAGGAAGTTTTCCTAGTGTGTATTATTCTCTTCTTAAATTGTGAAAACCTTTACAGCTTCATATAATATGTATATTTGATATTCTTTGCTTCTTTCTGTATGTTATTCAGTCTTCACAATGACTCTGGCAGATATCTCTTATTTAAAAATGGGAAACCCATGGCCCCTCCCTAAGACTCATTTTGTTAAGTAGACAAATATGGCAGAGATAATTACATATAAGGCATAGTGCAATCATGTAGATTTAAAACATGTGACTGGGACATGGTGCAAGCAGAGTCTCTGTCTCAGTCATGGATTGTTCACGACAGTATCAGTGAACTCCTGGGACCTGCTACCCCAAATGAATGTATGTAAGCTCCCAGAATATAAAACCCATCCTTTATTTGTTATGGGGAGGGTAGGTCATTTGAGAGCCTGCATTCTGTGCTTTCTTGCCTCCAGCAATAAAAATCTCTTTATACTCTTTCATGTTCTGCCTGTACCTTTGCCTTTGAACTCTTCAAGACATAAATCCATTGATCTCAGTTACCTGAGTACCTCTTGTGATCTGTAATGTGTCAAGTTTATCTCAGTACTTAGTCAGTAATGGCAGGAGGATGAGTTCAAGACTAGCCTGGGTTACATATCAAGATTCTATCTCAAAGTAACAAGGATAATAGTAATAATGGGCTACTTATACGTTGAAATATCTGAATTGAAACTAATACTGCACCAGCACTGTGTGGAGGGATTGGCCTGGGAATATTCTACAGTATCTGCATCTCACATGGAGGATAGCATTGCTCTCTAAGATGCACACAAGTATGCCACAGAACATTTCCAGAAGGTTCTACTGAGCACTGGACGGAGAGCATTGCTCTCTAAGATGCACACAAGTATGCCACAGGACATTTCCAGAAGGTTATACTGAGCCCTGGTTTTGCATTTCTAAGTTGAAGAATAATACTTTGGAAGGCTGTGGTAGAAGTGTTTGAAAACAGGTTCTCTGAGGGATCTTTCTGAAGCCAGAGAAGACACATCCTCAAGAAGAAGCCAAGAGGGCTGGAGAGATGGCTCAGCCATTAAAGGCTAGGCTCACAACCAAAAATATAAGAAGCCAAGAGCATCAAGAAGCAGTTCATATTAGCTCCTGCCCAGGACTGGCTTGGGGAATCACGATGTATCTTAGGCTGTGCATAGGAATGTTGAAATCTGCCTTAGGTTCAGGGCAGCATTAGTGATGACATTCTAAAGGTAAATCTACCCAATGCCATGAAAGTGGCTAGCTCTGTACCTCTGCAAATTCCTGCCAGACAGGGGTGAGGGCAAGGAATGTTGGCCATGTGAGCTAACATCTACAGCTGAAACCAGTGTCAGAGGAAACGCATCTTCAGGTCAGCTGATGGCATACCAGCACATATGTGCATAGATGTTGCAGCTATGCATTGTTCTAAGATTAATAAAAAGAGGCAAAAAGATGACTTCCTAGATACAAGTGTTTGCCACCAAGCCTGAGGTGACTGAACCGTCTTGGCCCACAGTTTGGCTCTATTAGAAGGTATGACCTTGTTGGAGGAAGTGTGCTGTTGTGGGGATGGGATTTGAGAGCTTCCCCCTAGCTGCCTGGGAGACAGTCTGCTCCTAGCCTCCTTTGGATGAGGATGTAGAACTCTTGGCTTCTTCTCCAGCACCATGTCTGCCTGCATGCTGCCGTGTTCCCTGCCATAATGATAATGGACTGAACCTCTAATACTATAAGCTGGCCCCAATTAAAATGTTCTCCTTTATAAGAGATGCTTTGGTCATGGTGTCTTTTCATGGCCATTAAATCCTAACCAAGATACCTGATGATCTGAGTTCAGCTCCCAGAGCCCAGAGGTTGAAGGAGAGAGCAAAGTCCCACAGACTGCCCTCTGGCTTTATGTATGCAAGAGTTCTCCTGATGCCCCCATGCATACATAAACAAACATAATCAATATTTCCAAAATGGGTAAGTGAAAAGCATTTTATTACTTTCATGAAAGATTGAGTCTCCTCCTCCACCTCAAACAATTGCACCCATTAATTGCCTGTCTTAGTACCAAGTGCATATTGTTCGTGAAAACAGTGACCTTCATCATGATGAATGCTTAGAATGTCTGCGTACTTCTGATATCAGAGTCTGGAGCAGCTTTGGTATCAGAGGGCACGAACACCTGCTCTTCTTACATCTCTTCTATCACAGAGTTTGAGTAGATGAAATGGGATGAGCTAAGTACAGTGCATACTGTGTGAGTAACACTAAGAGCCAGTGATGGCAGAGGAGGGCAAGTAACTCTCTCTCTATCTTGTCAGAAACCCTTGGCTTGTTCTGAGTGCTCTTCAGTGTCCTTCCTGTCACATAAGGAGGAGGACCATGTTGTAAAGTTGGACAAGTGACAAAGAATGTGCATTTTACTTCCAATTATGTATAATTACCTTTCTGGGCTGCCAAGAGAAAGAAAGAAAGGAAAGGAAGAACGCCTTCCCCTCTTGGCTGTCCCTGTCTTCCTTGAGTTATATTCTTGGCACAGTGTGAACCTGGTTAATGTAGCACAGAAATGATCCCGACAATAACCACGGAATGGAGAGCAGCCAGTACACCCACCTTTCCTGGCGAGATCATTCAAAGGGATGACAGCTGCCTTCCCAGGTGCAGCTGGGAGTCTTGATGGGTCACTTCAGCTGGCCTTCCTACTCTAGACCACTGCGGATCAGGCCAGCCTGCTGAGCTGCATGGATGTGCTTGACCCATGTGTGGGAGTGGCAAAAGAATGGGTCCCAATACTCAGTCATTTGAGGAAAATATAACTTCTCCTTTTAAAGATTTACCTTTTTGTATTTTGAGACAGACAAGACAGACAGACAGCCAGACAGACAGACAGCACCTGAGAGCCTGTGTGTAGGCATGTGCACAGATCAGATAATACATAGGATCCCTTGGAACTGGAGTTACAGATAGTTGTGAGATATTTGCTGATTGAAGATAGCTATTGTGTCATCTGGAAGAGCATTACATGCTGCTAGGCTATTGCTCCAGCCTCCATAATTACAACTTCTGTGTGCATACATCCAAAGGGACGGGGAACCAAGTCCCTTTGTCTTAGTTAGGGTTTTATTGCTATGAACAGACACCATGACCATGTTATAAGGACAACATTTAATTGGGGCTGGCTTACAGGTTCAGAGAGGTTCAGTCCATTATCACCAAGGCAGAAGAATGGCAGCATCCAGGCAGGTATGGTGCAGGAGGAGTTGAAAATTCTACATCTTGTTCCAAAGGTGGGTAGGAGAAGACTAGCTTCCAGGAAGCTAAAATGAGGGCCTTAAAGCCCACACTCACAGTGACACACTTCTTTCAACAAGACCACACCTACTCCAACAAGGCCATGCCTCCAAATAGTGCCACGTCCTGGCCCAGGTATACATAAAGTATCACATCCTTCAAATGACACAAAGTAGATGCTTAAGCCATGGATATATGAAGAGTTAATTTCTTTTTAAAATCTCTGCAACTATTAATGGATTTCATGGACTGTAATGAGCCATGAAACAGGTGTGGAAAGACATGCCAAGAGAAAGAAATGCTGAGCAAATGTGTTTCCCGTCAGGGTAGTGCTGGAGATGAGTTGAGTGCCAAGCCCATTCATAAGAGAGCTGAGTATTTGGTGAAGATAATACATGGATCCCTCTGACCCAAAAAGTGGGGAGAGACGATCACCATGCATTCCTCTGACATGGGTTGTCACACTAGCCTCTTTCTTAGACCTGCAGAAAGGAGATGTTTGAACCCTTCCCAAAGTTCATTGCATTTAAAGTCTCCCATGTCTGCAGAGGTCTCCTCACAGATGAGTCTCCCTCAAGTCAGTCTCTCAATCACATATTCTCACATTGACAGGCAGGCAGCACAGATTCTCATTCACTTCTCTCCACATAAGCACCTAGGGGAATCAAGGGACACACCAGAAACCACAGTAACCATCATGAAACTAAGCAAGTCTGAGAGCTGACCATTTCCTGTCAATGTAGCCCAAAACAATAGACACCAGGAATAGGCTCTACAGCACTCAGACAAAGACAAGGGCAGAGAGATGTCTGGACCTATGAGGCTGGGCACACCGAGAAGGAACCCATTCCAGGAAGGACAGATGGAGGACATGTCATTATGAACAAGGGCAGATGGTCAGTCTCACCATAAAGTGAAAATATTCCTTCAAACAATCAACAGTCCCTCAGGGATGACAGAGACTGGCCCAGACTGGTTAGAGCCAGAGGAGAGACAGAGCTGTGGTTTCACGCTCTTCTAGTGAGTGACACGGGACCTTGCACTGAATAGTGAACAGAAATCACAGATTGTTGGAGAAATGCACAGCCTCGTCATAGAAGACTCAGTCTGGAGATAGAGTGGTGGAGGGATTTCTCGCTCACCAGCAAGGCTCCATGACCTGCAGCCCTGGCACTGTGCACTACCTCAAGGCAGTGCTGCACCAACAGTGCCGACTGGTGTTTAGCAGTAGCCAGGCCTCTTTGGACCATGGTTTATGCTTTACTCAGCTGCCCTGCTTAAGCACACCTCTCTTCTCAGGCACTCTCTCCAGTGACTTATATTCAGAGAAATATCTTCAAAATGAGTTTGTGCTTTCACACTCTGAAGCTTTCTATTGATCAGGCCCTGCCTTTGAAATAACACTTCTTCCTTCCTTCCTTCTTTCCTTCCTTCCTTTCTTTTTTCCTTCTTTCCTTCTTTCCTTCCTTCCTTTCTTCCTCCCTTTTATTCATTCATTCATTTTTATTGAGAATAGATTCTTCTCTCATACACTACATCCCAGCCACAGTTTGCTCTCCCTCCATTCCTCCCAGTTCCCCCTACTTCCAGTCTCCACAAGATCCACACTCCCTGTTTCCCTTCAGAAATGAACAGGCCCCCAAGACACAACAACAAAGCACAGCAAAACAAGATACAATAAGACTAGACAAAAGCCCTCATGTGGAGGCTCCTCCAGACCCAGGAGAAGCCTTCTCTTTAACAGACACTGCAGCTTTGGCGGCCCCTTTACCTCCTTTGCGGTGTCAATTATAACCTCTTTAATTTCCTTGCCTAATTTTGTGACTTTCTTAACCTGTTTCTCCTCTACTGTTCAATGCTAATTTTCACTGTAAATCTGTCTAAAAAACAATGTGAGACAGCAATGTTTTGGCCCAAATATTATGCTGTCGTGAGATTCCCTCCACCAAGCAAATATTTCTTGGGTTTCTTGGACACCAAATCTCACTCAATATTTCAAAAGAGGTATAAAACATCACCACATATTTGTGAGAATGTGACATGAATGGACTCTAATATGTAGTTCAGTGTTCCCATCTGAAGTGTCATGAGCCCAGTATTTACTACCTACACTTCTAATTTTTTCAGCTCTCACCAGAATGGCCAATTAAGCTACGCTTATAGCATTCTATGACATCTCTAACCTACTCCTCGGATCCTCTCTACATTTCTCCCACACACTGTATCCTCAGGTCTGTCACCTAATCATCGTCCCTCAGGTCTGTCATGTGGTCATCTTTTCTTGGGTCTATCACGTGATCATATTTCCTCAGGTCTGTCACGTGGTCATCATCCCTCAGGTCTGTCATGTGTTCATCTTTCCTTAGGTCTATCATGTGGTGGTCTCTCCTCGGGTCTATCACGTGGTCATTCTGGTCATAGCAACAGCTCCACTTTGCTGAAACCAGTTCACTCCATTTGCTGTTTGTTTCATCATGACCATAATATCTCACAGCGACAACTCAGGTGAGGAGAGGAGACATAACCTTCGAATTCCCACCTCTAGAGACACCAGTTCGTGCCAGCGAAGCCCAACGTTTTAATAGCTCTATCACTTTCAAGATAGTGCCACACATTGTTTATATTAGGGTTCTCTATTAGAATGAAGGAGATAGGATAAAACCTGTCCCAGAAAGAGTGGATCATCTCACACAACAGTGGCCCACAACTCAGCAACGGACATCTGTACATCGGAGAGCCTAGAACCCAGCAGGTGCTCGGTCCATGAAGTTGATGCTTTAACCATCTGGTGCTGAAGACCTGGGACGCCTGGAAAGCTGCTGGTCTTCAGTTCAGAAGCTGGATTCTGATTTCAGTGGGGGATGGGGTAGCTGTAGCAGTGATTGGCTAACACACTCACCCATAAACATGAGAATTCCAAACAACAGCAACACTGTTTCTCCTTCTCATGTGGAAGACCGTGCTTCTGCTAAAAAGGGTCTTCCTCTCTCAGTTAATCGCTGAAACTACCCTCACCACCAGCTCAGAAACATGTTTCTTAGTTGATTCCACAGCCAATGAAGTTGACAACCATACTTAACCGTCCCACTGGGGAACATGCATGCAATACATGAACCTCAGGGACAGTCTGGGGTCAGATGGTACATTCTAATCAACACTACCGGTGACAGGAAAAGTAATCTGGGAGTTTATCTTTCTGTGTTACTGAAAACAAGGTAGATCCCACTGGTTGACGCTTGTAGTTTGTGGTTCACAGGCACCTGAGTCAGGAGGGTCATGAGCCCAGGAGTTCAAGGCCAGCCTGAGTGATATAAAGCTGGAGAGAGAGAAAACAGGGGTTAAGAGCACTGTCTTTTCCTACAATGGACCCAGGTTCATTACCATCATAAACATGGAAGTTCATAAAATCTTTAATTCCAGTCCTGTGGGATCTTCTGCCCTCATCTGGCCTCTGTGAGTACTGCACCAGTGCAGCATACAGACATACCAATACACAAAACACCTAGCCACAAGAAATAAAACGAGAAAGATCGAATAAAATAACTGATCATTAATTTAAAAGGAAGAGGAATTAGAGAACTGTGAGGACAGACAGTCTTCTTACATGTTTCCTATCAAGAAGCACTGTTATTATCCACATTCTTCAGTGTGAAGGTGCAAAACATAAAAAAGATAGTTTATAACTTTAAATGAGTGCTGTAGTAGTATGCAATGTACTGTCACTTTAAAAATAAGTCATTCACTAGTCTGCCTTTTTATAGTTGGAAAATTTAGAAATGAGTATCTTCATCGGGATGTGTATTATTCTATCAATTCTAATAATAAACAGAAGCCATATTTGATGTTAAGATCAAAACTGAGTCTCTTTCAAAAAAATAAGCATGCCTGTGCTGACCTGCACTTCAGAATGAATCCAGATGTGCTCTCTACTGTGACTTCCCAATCTTCCCGCATCTCTTCTCCCAGATTCACAAGATTTATACTCTGCTTCTTTGGTACTTAAAATGGAAATAAATCACATCAAAAGGTGTAGAGCAACTGGCTTGCTGTTCTGTACAGTGATTGATTTTTCAAATTGAAGGACTATTAAAGGAAACTGACTCTCCATTTCATCAACTATAAATAAATAAATAAATAAATAAATAAATAGACAGATAGATAGATTAATTTTTCAAATTGAAGGACCATTAAACAAAACTGACTCTCCTTTCCGCCATAAATAAATAAATAAATAAATAAATAAATAAATAAATAAATAAATAA
>JADRCG010010558.1:1520194-1530372 GCA_019844195.1 Rhabdomys dilectus | reverse complement strand
TAAATAAATAAATAAATAAATAAATAAATAAATAAATAAATAAATAAGAAAGACACAAAGTTAGGCAGGTAACGGTGGTGTGAATTTGGGATGAGTTGGGTCAAGAACTTTGAATGTGATCAAAATTCTTAAAGAATAAAGATATTTTTAAAAGAAGAACTCTTGGCTACGCCATGGCTTTGAAATATGAACCAAGGTGTAAGTTCATCAGCCGATGGTTACACAGGAGCTCCCCAGAAGCTGGAAGAGTATGACTAGACACAAGAAAATGTCCAGGGCAAAGAACAGAACCTCAAGAAGGGACGCTGCGCCTAGCTTGTCTCTCTGGGACCAAAAACCCTGAGGGAAGTTGCCAACACACTATCTCTGTCCTATGGCTTTCTTTCTGCTCTACAAGTTCGAAGCCAGCCTGGACAATGTCTGCTGCTCAGACATCCTTTTTACCCCCACCCCCACCCCTTCCACCCACCCTTACAACCTTTCAGCCTGAGTGAGTCTACTTCGGTAAGTCCGGACAAGAACAAGAGGGACGATTTTACAAAAGGCACAAAGAATTACTCTGCTGAGGAAGGGAGTGCAAGAGTTGGTAATGTCCATATAATTCAACAAGAGATCCAGTGAGAGCATCACACAGGGGACCAACAAAGCAGACCGTATCCACACACATTAGTTCTAACAGAGAACTAATGAGCAGATGACCAGGTTACCCAGGAAAGCCCAAAAGTTCAAAACCTGTGACTTCTGGAGTTTGAAATGGGATGAGTTTAACCAGGGAACAGGTTCTAGAAAGGTCTTTCGATCAAGGTGCAGGTGCCCGGAGGAATGTTAGCAAGGCAATCGTGTGGACCGGACTAAGTTATACGTTCCACAAAGTCTGAAAGATCCAAATGAGGACACCCCCGAGGCTTAGACTGACCTTCACGGCACACCAACTGAAGCAACATAAAAAAAAAAAATTAACGAGTGCAGCCTAATTGAGTTTCCTTGGTTACAACTGGAAATCTCCAACGTAATTTTTTTATTCTGCTCAAGCAGATAGGGTTCACAATGGAAAATGAAACATAATTATCCTATTACTACAATTTAGAATTAGGACTCATGCATAGTCCAACAGCCACCACCTCAATCAAGACCCAAAGCGGTGAGTCTATTTAAACCATTATGTAAAATGTGGGAGGTGATGCTTCCCAGCTGTCCTCATGAATGCTGGGAGCTGCAGATTTGTACTGGGTACTGATCATCGGTAAGCTCTGCTACCTTCTAAGTCTTAAATTATTTATTTCTGCAGAGAACGGGGAACTGACCTCTTTCTGCCATCCTGGTATCTCTGACACCTTCTCTAAGACTGACATATGAGGTGTGTCTCCCTTCATGCAACCCAATGAGCCTTTAGCATACATATGTCCTCATTTGCTTTCTGTTGCTGTGGAAAAACACTCTAACAAAAAGCAGCTTGTGGAAGAGCCTTATTTCATCGTTTTAAAATTATTTATTATGTTTTACTTATTCACTTTTCAACCCGATCACTACCCTCTGCCCAATTACCCCCACATGCAATCCCTCCCCCATCCTACACTCCGCTCAGTGGGTGGGCACCCCTGGGTATTCCCCTATCCTGGCATTTTAAGTCTCTGTGAGGCTAGGCACTTCCTTTCCCACTGAAGCAAGACAAGGCAGCCCAGCTAGAACAACATATTCCAGATAGACAACAGCTTTAGGGACACCTCCTGCACCAGTCATTGGGGGATCCACGGAAGACCAAGCCACACAACTGCTGCGTATGTGCAGAAGGCCTAGGTCTACCCCTGTATGCTCTTTGGTTGGTGGTTCAGTCTCTGAGAACCCCCAAGAATCCAAGTTAGTTGACCCTGTTGGTCTTTCTGTTGGAGTTCCTATCCCTCTTGATGCCTTCAATTCTTCCCCCAACTCTTTTGTAAGAGTTCCCAAGCTCCATTGAATGTTTGTCTGTGGCTCTCTACATCTATTTGAGTCAGCTGCTGGGTAGAGCCTCTCTGAGAACAGCTATAATAGGCTCCCATCTGCAAGCATAACAGAATATCATTAATAGTGTAAGAATCAGTGCTTGCCCACAGGATGGGTCTCAAACTGGGCCGGTAATTGGTTTGCCATTCTCTTTGGGTTGAAAGTTTTGTGGGTGGGTTGTTGTCCCTATTGTTTCACTGAGGTTCTTGCTTGGCTCCAGGAGGTGGCTTCTTTGGGTTCCATATCCCCACTGCTGTGAGTCTCAGCTAAGGTCACCCCCTGGAAGCCTCCCCTCCCATGTTTCTGGCATTTTCTCCAGATGCCACCTACTCCCCTCAACCCCTGCCATCTGCAGATTTCCATTCATTCTCCTGGCCCTCTGGCCCTCTGTCCTGTCTTCCCCCATACCTAACCCTCCACATCACCCTTCAAGTGGATCAAAGACCTCGATGTAAGACCCGATACCCTTAATCTAATAGAAGAGAGCATGGGAAATAGCTAGTTTTCTTATACAGCCTATGGCCACCTGCTTAAAGGATGGTGCTGTCCACTGTAGGCAGGGCTCTCCCATATCAGAGCCTCTGAATCTTCACAATTCAAGTTGAGCTGATGACGACTTCAGGTGCTGTGCAGATCAACTTTGTCAACAGGACAAAGTCTGTTGACAAATTGCCTCACACTAACCTTCGGACTCATCTATGAGTCATTTGCTTGATTAGAAATTGATTTGGGATGGCCCAGTCCACCATGGGCGATACCACCCCTAGGCAGATGGACTCAGGTTGACTAAGAAAGGTAGCTGGGGAAACCATAAAAAATAAGCCAGTAAGCAACATTCTCCATGGTTTCTGCTTCAGTTCTTGACCAGGTTCCTGCTTCCGCCCCTTCCCTGAGGTCCCTCCATGCCAGAATTTGATCAGGATATGTAAATGCAACAAACCCTTTTCCCCAAGTTGCTTTTGGTCATGGTGTTTATCACAGCATCAGAAAGCAGCCCAAGACAGTACCTTTATGAGTGAATGATGAGCACTTCACAGGTTCTATCTGTTGTTTGTTTGTTTGTTTGTTTGTTTGTTTGTTTGTTTTGGTAGGAAAGCTAACAGCTGTTGCATCTGAAGGAATTAGATCCGTGTTCACTCACTGGGAGAGCCTCCCTTTCCAGTGATCTCATGGCTGGGTCCCTGCTGCCAGAGGTGAGCGTACAGTAAGAGGATGCACCAAGATTTTTCCGAGAGCCTGGAGTGTATTTGTCTGATTCACTGATGTCTTGAATATGTGCAATTCAACTTACCTTTACCCACTGTGCATGAAAACCACCCCTCCCTCCAGCCAGCACTGCAAAGTTGTGATTTATAAGCCCAGGAGAAAGTTCATCTTGGAGACAGGAATTGTAAGCAGCAGCTGTAGTCACGCACTGGCCATGGAGATAAAGCTGGGTTTTTTGGTTTTTTGTTTTTTTTTTAAATCCTCTGTCCTTTCTCATTTCATTGCCCCAAGCACAGGATCTGTCATACAAACTGTGTGCTAAGGACAATGGCTTACACTCCAGACTACTTCCAGAGAAGAGACCAAGGTGATTAGAAACCCTGGGGAAATGTCATGCAGAATGCATCCTAACTTCATATACAAAATTACAAAGGTTCCAAACACACCCCTACGTCGAAGATCTGAACAGTGTTTGCAGCACAGGAAAGGCTCGGCCGGTCACGGTGCTACTGTACCATATGGCAAGTAGTCTGTGGAACCAAGGCAGGCTACCCCTGCAGCCAAAGGGTGACCCAGGCCCCGGGCCAAAGGCTTCAAAACCAAAAATCAATACTGAGAAAGAGTCCTGCGTTAGAATTCTCCATGCAGCAGAACCAGCGGGAAAAAATTTTAAAACATTATATAACAAAATAATCAGAACAAATGAAAAGAAAGAAAGACAAACAGAATACATGAACAGAACTGTGTGAAGCAGAAAAAGATTACAAAATGGCAGGTCTGAACACATTCATCCTAACAGTTAGATCAATATAAACCATCCAAGCACAGCACAGGAGTGAGACGATTGCATTCATTAAGGAAACAAGATTCAACAACATCGATTTTAAGAAAACTTCTTTTGATTATAATGACTCAGCCCTATTAAAGGTACAAGGGAGCCAGATGCCCACCCACCATGAAAACAGTAATGAGAAGAAGAAGAAAGTGCCAGCGTCGCCCTGTGCGCAAACAGAACACAACAGAGAATTGGCCTGGACACAGAGACATACTGAGTAATAGTCAGATGGTCAGTCTTAGAGGGGAATGGGGAGTGGGGCTTGTGGTCAGGTGTGGGGAGAGATAGAAGACAAGGCCAGAGGACCAGGAGAATCAATGAAAATCTGCAGCTGGCAAAGATTGGGGTTGTGGGGTATCTCAAGGATGTGCCAGAGACATGGGAGGGGAGAAACTTCCACCAATAAATGGGGGTGACCTTAGCTGAGATTCACGGCAGGAACCTGAAGAGATCATCTTCTAGAGTCAGGCAGGAACCCCAGTGGAACAATAGGGACAACAACCCACCCACAAAATATTTGACCCAAAATTTATCCCATCTACAAGAAATGCAGGGACAAAGATGTAAGAGACTTACAAAGATGTAGTGGATGGCCAACAAATGACCAGCCCAGCTTGAGACCCACCCATGGGCAAGCACCAATTCCTGACACTATGAATAATATTCCGTTTGCTGTCAAACAGAAGCCTGGCATAACTGTCCTCCAAAATGCTCCACCCAGCAGCTGACTCAAACAGATGCAGAGAGCCACAGCCAAACATTGGATGGAGCTTGGAGACTCTATGGAGGAGTTGGGGGAAGAATTGAGAACCCCAAAGGGGATAGGAACTCCACAGGAAGACCAACAAAGTCAACAGACCTAGACCTTTTGGGGATATCAGAGACCAGACCACCAACAAAAGAGCAAACACAGGCTGGACCTAGTCCCCACCCCCACACACATATGTAGCAGATGTGGAGCTCAGTCTTCATGTGGATCCCCCAACATCTGGAATGAAGTCTGTCCCTAAAGTTGTTGTCTATCTGTGGAATACATTTTTCTAGTTGGGCTGCCTTATCTGGCCTCAGGGAGGAGCATTTGCCTAGTCCTGCAGAGACTTGATGTGTCATGTTGGGCGGGGGATACTCAGAGGGACCTCCACCCTCTCAGAGGAGAAGAGGAGACAGGATTAGGAAGGGACTCTGTGAGTGAAAAACTGGGAGGGGGAACAGTAAAGTGAGTAAAAAAATAATTAATGATTGATTATCTAAAAATAGTTACAATACAAAGATTGAATAAAGAATATCCCACCAGACAACAATTAGTAAAAGGGTTATGAGATAACTGTGAACAATTATATGCCCAAAAATTAGATAGCTCATTCAGTGATTTACAGAAGATTTTGTGGAGTACACCACTACATACTGAAACAGATAGTTCCAATGATGAGTCCTACCAATTCTATTAAAGGGGACATGAAATCAACTATACATGTTTTTCCAGGAAAGTAGAACACATTCCAATCAACAAACCAGAGGACACACACATACACGCACACTCACACACTCATACATACACAGAGATACATATACATACACATACTCATACACACAGAGAGAAACATACCATATACACACACTCATACACACAAACCAACAGCCTCATGAAAATAGATACAATCACAATCAATGAAATACTGAACTCAGGTCTGTAGAAGCAGGTTTCTATATAACAATTAATGAGCTCACCCCAGAAATGTAAAACCATTTCATATTTAAATATTAGTAAGTAAAAGTCACCATTTTAAAGGACAAGAAAAGACCTCATGATCATCTCGATAGACAGAGGAGATATATTTGACAAAGTCCAGCATCTATTTATAATTTTTTTTAAAAGTCAAGCAAGCTGGGATAAATAAAGGAAACCCTTCTAACATAAAGCAAAAGATATCTACAAAGAGATCTGTTAAACTTAATAGTTAATCGAAAAGCAGGGACAAGCCAAAGAAGGTGTTCATGTGCCCATGTGTGATTGCTGGAAACTTGCCAGAGCATTGGTTCTCTCTAGAAGGCAGCTTATGGGTGTAGACTGTCCACTAAGGGCAAAACTTGGTTTTGCAAGAGTAAAGGTTGCTTAGTATTGATAATATTTACTCTCCTTGATTCTTTGTTATTCTGAATCAGAAGCTGATGGCTTCAGATGAATTAACACCTGTTGCTTAACAGCAGCTGTGGGGGTTGGGGGAGTGGTACAGGGAGGATTAAGTAAAGGATTTATTGCCAGTGCTCCCTTCTCTAGCCAGGCAGCCAGGAGTCCATTAATGACCAGGCTGGTTAACTCTGTAAACCAGAAATGAAAGAAGGAGCCACTCAGAGAAAACACACACACAGGATAAAGTGGGAAATGGTTACATCACTACATATGGATAGACAGATGGATGGATGATGGATGGATGGGTGGGGGTGGGGTGGGGCAGAGCTCCTCACGCTAACAGCCCATCATCTTAATTTCTTTTCTCTGGCCTTTTTATAGACAAAAGTTCTGAGAAAATTACCTTGTAGATAAAATGTTACACAAAAATGGGAGTTACAAAAGAGTGTTGATATTAAGTTCAAAGCAGTGTTTCATTCTATGTGCTCATTATACATTCAAAGCAACAGTTTCACATGTCCTTTTCTTACCATAGTGCACACCTGTGGCTTCATCTATGGACCTGAATGCTTTTCCTTGAACACAAATGTATTCCAAGCCTGTATTTCCTTTTAGTGTAATATGAAGGTTCATTGTTTTTCTTATTATGCAGTCTTTACTTATTATGAGTGGGCACATTGTATTCTTGATTTTAACCTTATTACATCTTTCCAGCAAAACAACTAAAACCATCTATTAAAGCTTTGTTCCTAAGATTATTTGAATCAAATCAGGAACTCTATAAAATCAGTAATTCATCTAAACAGCATTAATCCATGAAAGTTCATCTTTATGTTGATCTTCAGGAAATCTGCTCAATAGGGTGGGCTGATGCTCAGGGATCCTTAGTTAACAGGAAAGGCAGATCAGCTGCAAGAAGCCATCCTGAGATGAAGCCTCTCCGGACCTTGCCTCCCAGAGCTCACCCATCTTAGTCCATGCAAAAAGGTGGGCCACCTCTAGGAAGGCCACCTGCTAGCCTTAGCCTCTCCTAGATGGCTCCAGGCATATAAGACTTATGTACAACCTTATATACAACTGAAAAACCTAATAAATATGGTTAATACAAAAGAAATAAAAGGAAAATATACAAGAGAAAGAGAAGCTGCCTATGCTAACACATGCCATGGTCTACATGGAAAGTCTGATGGAAACCGTTTTTCAAAAGAACAAACGTTTCAAGGCAACTCCAGAGAACACACAGAGACCTTCTTAAAGCCAAATAATAGTCTGCATTGCTGGCTAGCAGCTGCACAGGAAACTTTGCCAAGTCATGAAGCCTCGAGCCTCACTGTTCTTTGGCTTTCGTGCAATGAAACCACATCCTGGTTGATACACTTTGCTTAGAAAGAAGTTAGCAAGAAACAAAACTACAGAAGCCAAAAAGCAAAGTGAGTACATTTAGGGACTATCTAGAATCCTGGAACTATGGATTAGGTCTTTGACAAATTAGGTCTTGTTCCCATTTTGACAGACGTTGTGGTCTACATGCTAGGTTCTAAGGTCAGAATGGTACCTCCAACATAGCATCAGTTGGGTAAAGGTATGGGGGCCTATTACAAAAAAAATGAATATTGAAAAGTTTTAGAATCCACCAAGTGTTACTGATGATAGCAAACCTAAAGACCATTTGTCCCCAGGAGAATGCAGAGTGAAGCCATAATGTAAAAATATGTTCCCATTGACCAGGCTAAAACAAAAAATAGATAAATAAATAAATAACTAAATAAATAATTAAATAAATAAATAAATAAAACAAAATTCTTACCTTGAAGAATACAAGAGATACACAACTAGACCCATCACACAATGATGGTAGGAAGGGCAAAATGAACCACCACTCTAGACAGTAACTCACTAGTGTTTTACTTTGTAATTTAATACATGTATTTCATAAGCCCAGGAAAGTTATCATTAGATACTACCTATCCCCTAATAAATAAAAATCTATGTACACATGCAGAGTCATGAACACACATGGTGATTATTTATGTGGCTTTAAAGCTCCACAGATCTTAGAATCTAGGAACAGGTAGGCTATGGAATAGAGAAATGAGTTATTACAGAATAAGGTGAACCTCATTCACCAACTCAAGAAGTCATGAATGCTCACAAAATGTACGTCCTTCTCACATATGCTGCTTCATAGAAGAAGCTCGGTTCTAGGAACTGCATATTACACGGCTCTGTTTGTACGACTTCCCAGAGAGTGCAAAGCTGTAAGGAAGGAAAGCAGACCAAAGAGGATGAGGACTATTGTTCAGCTGCATGATTCTGCCTTAAGGGCATTTTCCCAATGGGTTTAAACTTACTTCAGTGGTAGCTGAATAACTATGCGTTTGACAGAACTCAGAAGAAACTGAAAAAAAAAAACCTGCTGAAATAATAAATTTAAAAGAAACATAAATTATGGATAAAAAGGGGTCCTCAGAAACAGTGTACAAATACTCATAACAAGTTGCCATGTATAGCTCTCCACTGCCTATGAAACCTGTCTGATAACATGTCATCACATTAGGCAGTGGTGTGTCTGTGTGTGTGTGTGTGTGTGTGTGTGTGTGTGTGTGTGTGTCTGTGTGTGTGCACTTGAGCACTATGATAGCATAGCACATTATGCGTATGTGTCAGATGCAGAAAACTTGATGAGTGTGTTTGCAGCCATGCCTTTGTCTTTTAAATAAGATTCATAATTTAATAGAAAAAGAATTGTGTTCTCCTATAACACAAAGCAGTCTTCCTGTTGAATCCCCTCAGCCCATGACCAGTAGAACAGAAGATTTTAAAGATAACAAAATAGTTAGAAAAATTCACATAGACAGACAAATCAAATAAATAAATATGCAGATAACAGGAAACAATAATAAAAGAAAGCACACTGTTCTGCTTTCTGTGTACAGTTTGCTCACCAGAGAGCTAAGTCGTTTATATTCCTTACAAAGTCTTTTTTTTTTTTAATTTAAAACACTTAGATACTGCCCGGGTTAGAGCTCCTGGTAGCCCCGTTTCATCTAGGTTTTGTGAGGTTGGGTGCAGAGCTGCCACTGGTGATCCCGCTCAGTGCTCGGGCCCAGACCAGAAGTCCGCTTCTGTTTCCTTACAAAGTCTTAAGTTAACAACTGACATAGGAAGATACGACCTTGTAAATAAAAGTCTTATTCATACAGCAGTGTTTAGGAACTCTGACAAATGAAATGTATTGTGAAAAAAAGAAACTTATTTCTAATCAAAATTCTTTAAATGAGCCTTAATGATTATTAAAAAGAATAATATGTGTAAAACACAGACTCATCGGCCCCTGGATCCAGTTAATCTACCACTTGTTACTGTGTGTATGTGTTTGGTATTAACTGAGCAGTATGTGCACGCACACATGAGTGTGGGTCAGACAAAGGTCTATGTCGAATTGCCTCTTCAACTGTTCCACACCTATTTTTTGAGGCCAGATCTCTCACTGAGCCTGAAATTCACCAATTATCAAGACTTGTGGCCACCTGCCCCCAGGATACAATTGCCTTTGTCCCTGTACCCAATGCTGAGATTTACAGACACCACCACGCCTAGCTTTTACAAAGATTCTGGGGCTCTGAGCTCAAGTACTCATGCTTGTGTGGCAGATATTTTAGTGACGAACCCATCATTCTTCTCAAATGTACCCAATAGAAAAGATCCTATAATGGCATTTGTAAGCTTGGCAACATGGATTAGGACAAACAGAAGGTCATATTTTAAGGTCATAGAAGACACCTGATGATAGCACAAACCTTATCAAGAGTTCTAATTTTATTACTTTACTTTTATTATGTCTAAAGGTTCCAAACAATTGACAGCACAAATACAAAATACACTGGTGAAAAATAAGAATTTGGACAAGCCATCTCTGTAGTATGTGGTCTATTCATCCAGATAAGAAATTAAAAACAGCTCTTTCACTGCAATATCTCTCTCTCTCTCTCTCTCTCTCTCTCTCTCTCTCTCTCTCTCTCT
>JADRCG010010558.1:1502624-1520184 GCA_019844195.1 Rhabdomys dilectus | reverse complement strand
TCTCTCTCTCTCTCTCTCTCTCTCTCTCTCTCTCTCTCTCTCTCTCTCTGTGTGTGTGTGTGTGTGTGTGTGTGTGTGTGTGTGTGTGTGTGTGTATCTATGTGTACAATCTGTCCAGAAATTATTACTACATCCTAATTTGTGAGTGGCCAAGATGTGGGAGACACAAGGCCATTGTAGTACGTGCTGCTGCTGGCTACTGGCCCTGGTCAATGCCATGTGAAGCCTAGACCATTCTCAGCAGTGCCGCAGCAAGGTTGCCACCTTTTGATCAAGTGGCATTACTTGCCACTCATTACTATTGGGTGATGGAAGACATACTATGATATCATAATACTGGCTGAGATCTGCTCAACACCTTACAGGGGATCTTCACATCTAAATCTTGGAAATGATTATTTTATATCAAATAAAATATTGGTTGATGTATGACTTTTAAAAAGAAATTGAAAACAGACCAAAATAACTCTAACTTGGTAAGCCAATGAGTTAAATATAGCTATTTACTGGAATGTGAATCAGGACTTACTAATAAGAAGAGAAAAAACTCACAGATAGCCGCATCTCCGAAAGCCAACCCCAGCATGGGTGACAGCTCATGAAATATGGAAACATGGAGTTACTTGCAGTATAACTTACAGGCAACTACTGTAGAAACTTTTGGTTTTAAACTCAAACATTAACTTCCCCCAGGGACGCATCCCAGGAAGAGCACATTCCAAAGACTCAAACAGACATTCCAGGAAGAAAGACCCAAGATAAGAGTTTATTAGCCCTTAACACAGTAAAATCTGGGTAAATAGAAGCTACTTAAGCTGACCATCTTTGTTAGGTGCAAATTTGGGTTACTTAGCAGCAGGGCATGGGAATGGAAACTAAGCTTGGGAACAGCTATTAAAGTCAGCCCTTGTAGTTATTGATTAAAAGGTAAAACTGCCTTTATAAGCCCTGTGAATATGGTATAAATACTGCCCCCAACTCTAATTCGGGGCTCTTTTGCCTACATACAAGGGAGCCCTGGTGTACCAGTATCAATAAACCTCATGTTATTACAGCAAGTCCTGTCTGTGAGTTCTCTGGGGGAGCACGTCCCTTGGTTTTTGACACTTAGAATCCAACACTACAAATGCTGGAGAATAGCTCCCCCAGGAAGTTCAGTTAGTCTGAGTCTTCCCAGCAGCTTATCTAGTCTCTGCCTTTTCCAGTCAGATGACTGGTTTGAGGGCAACTCTCAGCAATTTTTACTGCTTATATGACCTTGAAGAATAAGGAATCTGGTGAATATGGTCAGTTTTAGGGACCTCCTGAACTTTTTTGAGTTGTTTACTTCCTGAGTTTAAGGAACATACATCCAGGATGGAATATTTTAGAAATCCTGAGTCCTAAGGCATTCCCCTCCAAGGCTGATGTTTTATCTCAGGAGAACTTGCTATACAACACAGAGTCTTATCATCTCTAGACTAGGATTCCTCTACCTATGCATTCTAAACTCCTCTCAACAAACTCCAACGTCTCAGTCCTCACCACCAACCTTAGCTGATCTCTGCAGCTGTCCTTTATTAAAGAGACTGAATTCTATCCTGGAAAACACCTTAACCAAATTGTCTAGTCTTCCTCCTCCCTCAAGGGTGATCCCCTCTCTGGCTATGCTTTGTGAGGCCAGCCCACACCCATCTGGGCTCTGTTCCCTCTCTTGTTCTGTTCACTAGAACATGGTGACTCTGTCCTCTCAACCTAATGAAATTTTCCTTCAAACAGCATTGCTTTGTGTCTCCTTTGTGCTTTCTTTTGGGTTGTGGATTTCAGCATACAATAAATTCTACCCCTCCCACATGGAAATGCACACATGCTTAACAATCCTATTTGCCCCGAATCCCTCATCAACGCTGACCATTCCTCCTCACTTCTCAAGAAAACTAACACACCCATGAAATTTCCTATGCTTGTGGGCCCATGTTCTACCCTTGCACAGTCATTGGGGCAGTGAACAGTGAGATGTGGGAAGTGCTTGACTTTGTTCCCCAATGCATCTAGGAAATAGATGCATACAGACTTCTCAGGATAGCACAGAGATTAAATGTCTTTCGTAGGGAGCAATGTCTGGGAAATTGAGCTTATTGGCTAAACCCGTAGGGCCTCTAGGTACCTCAATAGCATAGAGAACTGTTCTGGGCTATGTGACCTATATGGGGAGTATGTTCCAGGCCTAGAATCTGGCAGGGAGCTGATAGCCACCATCTGTGTCTCAGGTGTATACCCACCAAGTATCCAGGGTCTCAGAACCACTGACTACCTTATCAAGATTCCTGGCATGGTTCATGATCCCACACATGCTCACTTTCTCTGATTCTCTTCCCATTCCTTCGAAGTTGCCTCCCTGTCTTATGTATGTGCATAAGAATGTATGTGCAACTCGAGATTCAGTGATGTCCACTGTTGGTGCTGCCTTCCCGCTCATGCTCCTGTACACAGCATTGCCCTCCTCCACTCTCTCACCTGGATGCTTCCTAATTCTCCATCACTCACGTTCCTTCTTTGTCTCCTGATTCAGAAGGCCATCATGTTCAGGATGCCCAGTCTGAATGATCCCTCAGAACACACACCACCTTGCTGGTTGTGCCCCACCCCTGACTTCTGTATACGGTTGGCTAACAGCTCACTGATGTGTGTCTCCCCTAGACTCTTCCCTCATGCCTAGGGGGCCAGTTTTGCATATCCACCTAGCTGCCAGGAACATTTCATTAGATACATGGTAGATACCTCTTGACGAACACAACACCAAGTTTCAGTGTTTTAATTTTTCCACCTCTAAATGACAGATATTTCTTTGGGCTAGTGATCTTGGAGTCATTCTTGGATACTTTTTCTCATAGTCTCTACCATATCTTTTTTTTGAATCTATGTCAACTCTTCTCTAATGCATAGTTAATTGATTTATTTTATTGTCTGTCTCATGTTACCAATCAAGCTTCATGGAGGGTGGAAGCATGCATCTACTGTTTTGTACGTGGTATTCATATGTAGCAGTAGACAGGCAACCAAGAAATACTTACTAAATTAACAAACTGTCATGCAGGAAGAAAAATCCCAAAGCAACTCTTGGGAACATGGCTAGACTGTGAAGGATAAGAAAGACAATTGATTACAAGAGTTAACTCTGGGTTGTCACACGGATTAGTCTAAGCAATGACACGGCTAGGCCTGCTGGTAAAAAACATGGCAGAGAATAACAATATTGCTTAGGAGGCATTCAAAAAAGTATTTATGTAATAACACAGATGACAAAGGAAATGAAGGTGTCTTATCTAAATATATAAGAGAGGAAGGAATTCTAGAGCTGATTTCACAGTGACTCAGTGTGAGGAAGGACATGAATGGAGCAGATGAGAGTGAGTCAGCCATCTGGATGGGGATGCAGTTATAGTGTTGCCTATAGCACTGTACCACTGTGCTTAAAACTTTGCTTCTCTTGCTACCACCACCCAACTAGCCTCAGACTAACTGTGGGGTGCCAATGGGAGCACCACAAGAGACAGAATTCATCTAGAGGACAGCATAAAAGACAGACAAGTGCAAGAGAAGAAGGGGGAAAGGAAAAGGCTTTGGTGTCATTTGAAGTTCATGGTGACTGTAACAACAACAAAAAGAAACCAAACATTGTAGGATGAGCATAATTTTTCACTTAGCAACTGTCATCAAACATCATGTCTGGTTTTGTCAAGACTTACACAGGCCAAGAGTAAATGCGATTAGAAAGACCAGAAGTTGCAGAAGTAAGCTAAGCTGAGATAGACGTGGGGGCCAGGTTTTAAATTAACTATGATTTGTGTGTAGAGGCACCAGAGAAAGTCTCATAGCATGCAAGGTTGATGGGAAATGCAATTAGAGACACATAGGACAAAGGAACTGCATATTCCATAGAAGAGAGAAGACAATGTCTTTGATGGGTTCTTCAGTAGAGCAGACTTGGCAAAAGAAGGAACCAGGGTAATATGAAGATCGTTAGTAGACAATACCTACACTACCAAACAGAGAGAGAAAAACCAAATCTGTGTTGGGGGTGGGGCAAGACTTCTCATCAGAAGCCAGGCAAGCAAGACAAGAATGAACAAAGCATGGAAACAATAAAGGAAACACTGCCAATACAGAATGATGTATCCAAGCTATCCCTAAAATATGGTATTAAATACTTGGCTGGCCAATCAAAGAAATACACATCTGTTAGCAGACCAGCCTTGAAATTCTTCAGGGGGAAAGCAAAATTGTATCAGTCGGAAACTTGTAATTTGCATAAAGAAAGTGAGAATTGGAGAGAGGAGACGGCTGTGAATTACATTATGTTCTTTGTGTACATTCACACAGAATATAAACGAGCAAGATCAGTGATGTCCCATGAATGGGAGAGAAGAGAACCAATTGCCCTGGCAACACAGAGTGCAGTGTGTTCTCACCCAATGGCAGGTTCATCAGACCTTAAAGTGATATTAAGCCCCAGAAAAATCACTGGAACAGTTTTCAAATAAGTATAGATGATATGCCTAGATGGGAATTAAATGGAATCGTATGAGATATAAAATTAACTATAAACTTGAGAAAGCAGCAAAGAGGTGTGTGGTGGATATGAAAGAACCCAACTGAAAGGGTAGATGGTAAAACAATTGCCCAAGTTAACTTTGAGAGACTCAGAGTCAGAGCAACCTGTTTACTCACTTCTGTGACCCCAGCACCTGATAGGCTGAAGCAAGAGGATTACCACAAGTTCTGAGACAACCTGGCCTACTCGGCAAGTTCCAAGCCAGCCTGAGGTCCAGCATAAACTCCTGTCTCAAGGGTTTGTGCCCTTGTAAGACACTTGAAGTCATGTTTTGCCTTTACCGTGGAATGGGCAAGTTCTTCTCAGTTTGAGAGTGAGGTAAGGAACCATGTTTAATCATGAATAGTGACAAATGTTTTAATCTACAGGTAAGGATATAACCAGATCATTTAATGTGCAGTATTAAGTACATTAAATCTTTTCTGTTGTTACAATTGGTTTTGCCTGACAAGTCGTGATTATGTGAGTTGAGGAGATGTCAACATGCAGGTATGCAGTACAAGAAGCCATAGTAAATGAACACAGACATCATACTCATCACACCCACCAAAAACATCACAGACATCACACCCACCACACTCATCACACTCATCACACCCATCACACTCATCACACCCACCACACTCATCACACCCATCATACTCATTACACCCATCACACCAATCACACCTGTCACACCCACCACACCCATCACACACCTACCACACCCATCACAGACATCACACCCACCACACCCACCAAAAACATCACAGACATCACACCCACCACATTCACCACACTCATCACACCCATCACACTAATCACATCTGTCACACCTGCCATACCCACCACATTCATCAACACCTATCACAGACATCACACCTACCACACCCACCGAAAACATCACACCCACCACACCCATCACACCCATCACACTCATCACATCCATCATGCCTATCATACTCATCAAGCCCATCACATGTCATACATGCTATCACACAGAGGACAGTCAATGTCTCCTCTCAGTCTCTCAGTTCTTTCTTTCTTTTTTTTTAATTTAAATGCACTTTATTTTCAGACAACCCACATGACATGTTTTTTCTAAAAAAAAAAAAAAAAAAAATGCCTCCACTCCAAATAAATCACAGTCAAAATAAAAGCTCAAGATGACATCAGTCCCATTTGTCCCAAGTCCTGGTGTTATATGGATGTTACGCAGCAGCCAATTACGGTGACAGGTAATAGATCCAATGTGTTAATATTTTTCCATCTCTAAGCCATCCTTAAAGAAAACTATAAATGGGGTCACACCATCTTCACCGTAGTCCAGGAGAGCAACTATACCATCTGGATTCATGTTCTCACCAATAAAAAACTGGTAGTTATCGAAATTAGCAAAGGTGTGTTTAATTTGCTCTGCAGCTCCAGTCATAAAAGGCTTTGCTCTTTCTGATTCCTGTTCTTCAAGTTTGCCCTTGAGTGATTTCATGTAGTCTTTGATGTACTTTCTGTGGGTCTCTTTTGTGAAGCTGGTTTCTTTTTAATGATGGTTCATGACGATGTCAACACCGGTGACTACTGTGCTTTCAGTGCCTTCACCCTCCAGACCTTCAGTGAAAGCATTTCCACCAATGAGTGAGTCATCGATGGCGCCCTTTGTTCTCTGACCATTTTGCCCTCCACCTCTAGGCACAGCCTGTCCTCGATCTCCTGGATCTTGTAGATGTCGGAGAACAGCTCCTCATGACTGATGAGGTCCGGGTAGATGATCATGGTGATGGCTGAGGACAGCGGCGCTAGCCTGACAGCGTGGCGCAGTGCAGCCGGAGCCGTGCTCAGGGAAAGAGGGGAGCGGGCAGACCTCTCAGTTCTTTCTCTGTGCCTTACTTCAGTCTTCTCATGGTGCTGCAAAACTCAAAACCTGTCCCTTCTGTCACCTGCTGTGTGCCGTTGGATGGACAATTCATTCCCTCCCTCCATACTCGGTCTCCTGTCCCAGTTGAGTGCTTTTCTGCTTTCAGCTTGAGAAAATGCACCAGATCCTAACTCTTGGTGAGAATGTGCACGCTCCGACATTATCTGCTCTGTTCTCTGAACATCCCCTTTGTCTTATTCCCACACTCGCCCATGCTGTTACAGACGGCAGCAAGCTTCCATGCCTTAGGGCTGGAGGCCCTTCACTTGGGTAGCTAAGCCCCACAGTTCGCTCTGCTTTCTACCCTTAGTGCTGGTCACATGGGGCACTTCTGTGTCTTGGTAGTAGCTTATTTTCTTATGTTCTTTTCTAGTCCTTGGTCACTTCACTCCACAGTGGGATTATGGGGTCATACACAGATCTCTCTTTTAGGGTTTAGAGGAAGCCCCTTGCCGTAACCCATAATAACTGTGCTGATCTGAATTCTCGTTGGTGGTTCTCCACCTTCTGGTTCTCCACTTTCTCCTCGCCACTCATCTTTTGTCTTGGCAATAGCAGCCATTCTAAAAGGTATTGCGTCATATCCGGTTATTTCTGAGGCTAAGTATTGTAGCATGTGTATGTCTTTTCCTGGTAAGTGTTCATTCAGGCTCTTTGTTCGTTTTGGTTTTTTTTTTATTATATATATATATATGTATATATATATATATATATATACATATATATATATATAATTATTATTATTATTTGTGATGGTTTCTTATTGAGCCCTGTCCCTCAGTCTTATAAATTCTGGACGAGTTGCGACAGCATAGTAAGGCACAAGGTCCAGCTCTCCTATTTACACCAGGGAAGGGAAAGAAAAATGTACAGGGTCCAGCCCAAACGTTCAGGAATCAAATGTGAATGAATTTTCTGGGACATGGGAATTTTTGCCGGCATTGTGTCCACATTCTACTGTTCCATCAAAGGGATGCGAGGATCTGACTCAGGCAGCAGTAAGGGAGCAAGGTTGGGCAGTACACCCCTGGGCTTGCCTCAAGTCCTTGAGAGACCAGGAGGGCAATCGACAGGACTCAGACCTATCTAGGAGTGGGAACACACCGAGAGCCTGGTGAGACTGGGATTTGCTTCTGCTGTGGGATGCGCTGGCACCTATAAAGGGCTCGACTGTGGGGCACGAGGCAGTCGGCCAGGTGGAGTCGCAGACAGAGTTGGCGGTAGGTAGCCAGAGCAAGCACAAGCAAGGGCACTAGGAATCCAGTGACCAACAGGGCAGTGAAGCCTGAGTTCTGGATGCAAGGGGTTCCCGCGAGCGCAGAAACTGAGAGTGGCAGAGAAAGCCTAAGCCTAACATGGTGACAGCTGGTAGCAAGATGGTCCCAAGCTCCAGCGACAGCAAGAGAAGACTGAAAACAGCCACCAGCAGATTCTGAGCCGGTACTTGCATTGCACAGGCTCAGCAATCTAAGGTATCCCGGGGCTCTGGGCCGCCAGAGAGAACGAGGGGGGGGGCTAGGGGGGAAAGAGGGCTCTGGGTTCCGGGGACCTCCGCCATGGCCTGGTTCTCTTTTCCTATTTTAATCAATATACATTTATTTCTGGTTCTGTTTTTCTTGCTTTATTCTTTATACATTTTGTGTGCAAACCTTAATCTGGTCTCCCTGAGTTTAAAATATACTGTGGAGCTCCAGTAACACACACACACACACACACACAAAAGAGAGGAGAGAGAGAGAAAAAGAGAGAGAGAACACTAAAACAGAATAAAAAGCCCAGAATAGAACCCACATAATTTTTAGTCAATTGTTTTTAACAAAAAGCCAGGAACACCCTGGGTAAAGAGCAGCCTCTTCCACAAATGGTGGTGGAAAAGCCAACCATTCCCAACACTGTCCTATTTTGTTGAGTTCTTATACCTCTACCTCCTTCTCAACCCTTATTCCACTAATCCCTTCCAACCCCCAACACTAGGTAAGAGAGAAAGAGGGTTAGAGGGAAAAGGGGGCTCTATAGGCTACATCCTTCTGATTAGAGTCGTCAGGTTCCTTGGGGCAATGCTAATCTTTGTCATCAGGATATCCAGCAAGTCAGCAAGCCAGCAAACTGCAAGCCAGCAACAGCAAATGCAGCAGCAAACACAGCAACAGGATAAGCCAGGAGCTGTGGGGCAGCAGCAGGGAGAACAGCAACTGCCATAGCCTTGTTCCCATTCATACTGTCTTCAGAGTCTCCAGAATAAAACTACCTGTGTCCCTGCATCAGGCAAAACTCACACCACTGCTAGTGCATGAGGCAAATCATAATCACTGCTGTGAAGCAACCTCCTATCTCACACCTGGCATTAAAACAAAAACATAGTCACAAAACATAACTGTGTTTTTTAAGAAAGCAAATGTCTCACTACACCCCATGAAGACGCCTGTGTCACAAGAGGGGACAAGGAGATGGTTCAGCGGGAAAATGTTTAGCTGCACGAGCATAAAGACATGAGGTCAGACCCCCAGAACCAACATAAAAAGCTAGACATGGCTGCATGTGTCTGGAACCCTAGCACAGTAGAGATGAGAGGTTCCAGAAACTCCCTGCTGCTCAAGCAGAAATCTCAAGTCTATTTTTAAAAATGAGGTAGAGAGCAAAAAAAGACACCTGACATGACCCCTGACCCCTGCATGCACATATGTAAATAAGCACACCTGTAGACATCCATGCACATACTCACACTACACACATGTACACACACATACATGCATACACACACACATCATAGCATCAACTTCAAGTGAGTTAAGAACCAAAATATAAGGCCTGAACCTTCAGAACCATTAGAGAATAATATGGATGAAGTTCTGTGACATTTGTCTGGAAAGGGGTCATTTGGGCACAACCCTAAAATCACAGACAACATAATCTGTGCTAATCTGACATTTTAGCTGAGGAAATTCACATATCACACCTGCCTTAACAATCTCCAGTACACCCACAGGAGCCAGTGACAGAAAAGAACGAGAGGAAGCCAGAAGATGTGCCAACTTAAAACACATGATTAAACATAAAAGGACTCACGTCAAAATGTTGCAATTACATGAAATAGCTGCACATTTTCATAGCAAAATCCTTTCCTCTGTAACACTTCAAAAACCTGTGTATCTATTCACAGCCTTAAAGCCTTCTAGTGGTCTAAAGAATGAAGCTCTGGGGGTATAATCGGTACTGGATGTTGCACTGCTGCCTTCTGTATATTGTGGGTGTGGGCACGAGTACTTGACACTGATCTCTGCTGCACTTGGGGAGGGTGTAGCTTCCACACTGAGCATGCTTGCAGGAACACACTCACACACTCCACATAGTGAGTCATCCCTCCAGACACAGGTCTTCCTTAGCCATTCACACCTGTGTCTACCTTAACAAAAGGTTCCTTAACACGTTTGCCCCAGCAAAACACAATCCAGCTGACTTTCCAAAGAACCCTTAAGTTCCCACTTCAGGAAAGCAGAGTCTAGAGACTAGAATCTGTCTGGGGAGACATCATCCAGAGAAAAAGTTACAGTCGGCTATGGACAACTAAGGTTGGTAAATGGTAAGCCCACTGTGTTAGCATTCTGTCTAAACTCCATCCCCACAGTTACATGGCCACAGCCAGGTATGTTCCTCCCCACAGTTACCTGGCAACAGCCAGGTAGGCCTGGTCCACTATAAAAAGGGGCTGCTTGCCTCCTTCTCCCTCTGTTGCTCTCTCATCTGGATATCAGGCACCAAAGAGAAAGAGACACTGGACTGTCTTGAGCATTTGAAATCTAGAGGTAGAACAAAGCCCACCTCCTCAAACAAAGCCACACCTACTCCAACAAAGCCACACCTCCTAATAGTGCCACTCCCTGGAGACCAAGCATTCAGATACATAGGTCCTTGGGGGTCATTCTTATTCAAACCACCACACACTGAATTACTAAAAAGGAATTTGTTGACTCTCTCATTTTATAGACTCACGTTACAAGCCCAGTTAGCACACCTCCCACTTCCTGATCAACAAGCTGTTGTACGTGAACACAATCTGAGCTCAGGCAGAATTCAGGCACAGGAATGGGCACCTTCTGGGAGGCCATCTGCTCCCTGACTTGCTGTCTGTGTGCTCTCCCTCCTGACCATACACAGTGTTTGCTCTACATAGATGCAGACTGAGTTCTCAGAAAGCCCCTTGACCTTCCCAGGAGCACATATCTCTCATCCTGATGCTACTACCTGCTGGAGAATTATCCTGTGCCCAGCATTCAGTGATGGACCGAAGAACTATTTCAGCTCAGTAACTATGAGGGAAAAGATGGTCCTTGAGCTCCACTCATCAGAGGTTTGTAAAAACAATGAATTCATGATGTCAGCAGCATCACTGTGTAGTCAGTCACCATCACCCATCAGAAGCAAGGATGGTTTGCTCACATGAGAAGTTCTGGGGTCACAGCTGACACCATGTCAGTATGCTCTACTCACTGAGTTCTGAGATGCTGTTATTTAAAGGGGAGAGGACATTACCTGGGGTCTGAATCCTCCATGGTGGGATGCCTTTGCGGCTCTGTCTTCTCTAACAGCCTGGTTTGCTTGGCTGCTAAGTGACAGTGACGGTGTGACCTAGCATAGCATCACTGCCTCCTCCTGGCCACACAGCAGACTCTCAGCCTCTTCATCTGATCTCTCCTTTCTCTCCTTCCCACTCACACTGAAGGTAGCCATGTCATCCCAACACACCCTCTTTGCAATTGTTTTGGAGAAAACCTAATTTCCCTGGCTGAATTCAACTAAGGGTTAATGGATGACGGGGATCACAGTTTGCACGTCCTAGGAAACCCACTCTGCAACACAGACCCTGTGTGGGGCTTTGATCCCAAATGAGGTGTTCTGAGATCAACTATGGAAAAAAAACAGAAAGCAAGGGGTGGCCGCATGGGAGAGAAGAGCCTCAGGAAGGGCCGTCGTCACCAGGTAGGGACTGGACTGCTACTCAGGGTGGACCTCTGAGTTAGTAGCTCAGTTATAAACACTAACCTGGGCTTCAGGCTATCTGAAAAGGCCATAGTCTTGGAAAGGGAAGCTCCCATGGACAGTGGAGGGCTAAGGTCAAGCATCCCTCCATCCTAGGGAAAGAACCACTGTCAGAGCCTGTTCACTCTTGCCTGTGAGCACTCTCCTTGAGAAAGAGTGTGATAAAATGAGTAGTGCAGCATCGACCAACATGTACCAGATCTCCAGCACAGTCTATTAGAGGACCGCAACTCTTCATTTGCAAAGAGTGGAAGAGAGAGCCCAGGGTAACCCTGTGTTGTCTGAAGTTTCTCTACATACTCAACACTAAATATTATAAACTTGTTTGTTTGTTTTTAGTTAAATGTAAGGCTAGGGAGAAGAGAAAAAGAGAAAGCCTCTGTGTGTGATTCAAGTCGGATGTGCCTATGAACTTATATCATGACGTTTCCCATCTACCTCGGCCTGTGGTAGAGTAGTGGGCTGGGGTTAAAAAAGGAACTGTGTCAGGACACATGGAGTTTGGTTTACAGCTGGCTAGAAGAAGCTGCCAGCATGGCTTCATTGTCCCTGGCCTTTCACACTTCCTGTCATTTCCTCTGAGAAAGGCAACGTGTGACTCAGCACAGAGCTGCATAACAGAATCACTGTGCCCTGTCATGTAGAAAACTCAGCAATGCTAACCAATGTCTTCCTACTTATCACACTAATTATGGCCTATCTGTGGCCTAGATTTTGTGGCTACTTTGTAGCTGTATTTGATAGTATGCAGAGACCCCAGATGGTTGAAAATCAGTCCTCTGTAAAAGCACCAATGCTCAACATAGGCGTCACCTTACCTTACTTGGATGTAGGCATGGCGGACCCCAGATGATTATTGAATTTTCATCAAATAATTGGATAAAGCCAAGGCACCGTCAGAATTGGATTAACATATTTAAAAGACTATTTGAACAGAGAATTTCTGCAGGAAAAAAAATTGTCCCTTTATAGGAAAGCATGGCATGCCACATGGATGGCAAAGGTGACCCTAGTAAGAACTGAGAGCACCCTGCCCCTGCCAGGAACACAAGAGGGAATGCTGGCTGGTTCCTAAACATACAGGTCAAAGGATCAAGAGGCATGTCTGGCAGAGGCATGGCTTCTGCCATTGGTAGCATCTTTTAGCATTCTAGAACTCCACGGAGACACAGGCAAGGCACCTACACGGCAGGCTCATCTTGCTGCCACTGCCTCTGTAGCTCCCAGTTCTTCTGATTGATTTTTTTTGCTGGCGACATCTTAAGTCAATTGGTCTGCAAAGGCAATTGCTTCTCACATTAATTATTTTCCCAGTGAGCAGCCAAATCTAATAAACCAGAACAGTTTATAAAATGAGACTGTTTAGATATGAATAATTGGAGCTTCATTAACCACGAGTTGCAGCTTTTCTCCTGTTTCCTGGCTTTTGCTGGTTCTGGGCCACTCAGAGAGGCAAGTTTTTGTCTCTATAGACTTGGGTGGTAATCTCAGGTGGCCCCGTGATTGAATGGCCTACCATATTGACGCTGCCTTCTCCTGGGTCTCAGACCCTTGTTTCAAGGTCACATATGCTGTGGGCCGAGATTTGTCTCACATCTTGGGCAGAAGTTCAGTTAGCCCCACAGTGGGATGTAGGACCGGTAGTACAGTGAGTGTCTGGTAGGAGGCTTGCATGATCCAGGATGGTACCCCAGGTTGTGTTCTCATCAAAGATGAGTCATTGAAACCATCCCATAGTATGCATTCCATTCTTTCTGTGTTTTATAAGATGTCTGACTGTGTAAGTTGGTGGCATGGGCCAGACACACTCAGGTTTATTGAGCAGACAAGCCACATTCTGTGTCTAGATACCAGGTCCATAGATTAGGGAGATTCATCTTTTTATGAAAAGTATAATCTTCCTTCAATGTTCAGCCATTCTTAGAAGGACCAGCCTTGCCTAAACATTAAGAGGGCATGGCTTATAACCTGTAGGAAAGGCATGCCTCTAGGGTCACCAAGAGCTCTTGGTCTCACAGTCTCAGAGTTCCCGGTACTTCCCAACCTGTCAATTACCTGTCAAGGGTTAGTAAGCCACCATGACAGTTGGCCAGTTCATGGTCTGATGTACTCCACGCAAAATTCACTTCCTTCCCTTACAGCACCTGCTTCCCACACCACAGACTGAGGAAGGTTGAAAGCATCAGGGGATCATTCATGTGCTGTGCCCGCTTCCCCCACAGCGGGTCGACACAGACAGGAAACATCAAACTGCACCATTGGACCATGCTATATGTCACAGGTCTCCAGAAAGTTTCCAGCTACAGTTGTCATAGAGATCTGAGAATTGCCATAGTCTGATTGCTACCTATCATCCTGTGACGCTGAGTATTGGCCTATGGAGTGCTTAAGCAGGTCTTTCCACTCTCCAGAAAATGTCATTTCCAGTCTAGTATGGTGTGTCAGAACATGAGAGTTCTGATTTCAACAGCCTCTAGTTACAACTCTGTTTAGAAAAGAATGCTTTCCAAGTATGATTCACTAAAGATATCAGAGTGAAACTTGTGGTTTATCCTGAGACGCCTCAAATGCAATTTTCAGTGTCCTTAGACAAACAGACATAGAGGGAGAAGTCCCGTGAAAATGGGAGAGGCATTTAGGGGAAATTTTAAAGAAGAGTAAAATGTATACATTGAAAGCTACAAAATACCGTTGAGGGAAACAAAACTCAAGCAAGGACAAGATACCTGCTATTTGCGGGCCTTAGGAATTAGGCAGTTAAGGGCAGTTATTCCAGAACTCTTACTGATTCAGTGTTGTTCTTTCCTATCATGCTGAGGGAAGGTGTGCAGATTTATAATGAAATGTTTTAGGAGTAAGAAGAAGACAAAACAATCCTGAAAATACAAAGCAAAGTTGAAGGACTCTTGTCAACCAAAACTACAGCCATAGTAATCAAGGGTGTGTGCTATTGGTATTCAAAAAAGAAAATATTGAGGGGGCTGAAGAAATGATTCCATGGTTAAGAGGCCAGTGAGCTCATTCAGCAGCACCTGTCTCTATGGCTGCAGCTTTAATGCACTTCCCAGGCTTGTCAGAGGGACTGAGCAGCCCAGGCCTGTGAAAAACTGCTTGAGGGGAAAGCCTTTGATGGTCTGAAGCAGAGCACCAAGCTGGGGCTCAGAGCCCTCTTTCCAGAGTGGGCAGAAGTCAGATAGCCAACAGCAACTCCAATCCAAAAACCAGAAAGTGCAGCCAGCTAGACCAAGCTGAGGGGACAGAGCTAGAGTTAGCCACCACAGACATGTGCTAGCCTGAGAAGCCTCCAAACACACAGTAGGGCAGAAGGGACATTTTCCCAGAGCTGCAGTGGGACTGAAAAGCCCCAGACTTCTGAACTGGTAATGTATAAGTTTGAAAACAGTAAAAGAGAAACAAATATTTAGTTTGAAAATAATAAAGTCCTTAAAGAGAGTTAAATAATATTAAAAAGAATTCCCCAGAGCTAAGAGTTCAGAGAAAAAAAAATAAAGAAATAAAGAGTTTCTTAAATAGAAAAAAGAAGGATATTAAGTTTAGTGAATGATAAGAAAGAAATAAAAAATGCACATAGAAAGTAAAATCTCCAATGAAAGGAGAAAGGAACATAAAATAAAGCCTTCATAAAAAGGAGAGAGTTAGAGAGATTTTAAAAAAGGTTTCCATATTTAAAATGGGGAAAAAGTAAGAGAGGGCACGTGGCCCCATATAATTTGTTCACAATATCAGCATACAAACAATTATGTGTTCAATAATGATTACAATTTTATATATGCTCTTTAAGAAGAGATCAGAATAAAATAGAAAAGGGAAAGACTATGAAATCAAAGGCTTAGATTGGAGGCCATAGGACAGAGTTAGAAGATTCTTTAAATCTGTGTGAAGAATCTTCACAGGAATATCATATGGAACAGCAAACAGGTAGCTTTGGATGAGAAAAATCCACAACCGCTTGAGAGAGTAGAACGGCAGCCTACAGAGATACAATACACTGAGTTAAAAACAAAGACTCTGCTTAGTGTTGCCACCTCAGAGCAGTGCCATACAATGGCTTATGCATGTGATTTTATAGAGTCTGGAGAACTAAGAGATGCATACATGTTGATACATCATACTGATGATACATAGTCAGAATTCCAACAGGCTTTTGCCTTGAGTTCTGAAAAGGCCGATTCTGTGATTAAATATCTATTAGAAGTTATGGTTATTATGGGGATAGCTGTGAATTAAAACTCGCAGTGCTCCAGCACATGGCTGTAGTAACACTAAGCAATTTTTTACATATTATAATATAAAGTGTATTGCAGGTATAGCATATAGTCCCACAGGACAAACAGTTATAGAGAGATCTAATCATACTTTAAAAGAGATGCTTACCAAACAAAAAGGGGCATCAACAACAACAAAACCCAGAGATAGATTTCATAATACTTTATTAATTTTAAACTTTTTTAATGCTAGTAAACAAACAAACAAAATAAACCCAACAGCTGCTGAGAGACATTGTATTATGGGAAAAACTGCTGAACTCCATTAGCCTGTTCATATTAAGGATGTGCAAAGTTCAGAATGGAAGGAAGGAAATGTATTATATTTGGAAAGAGGTTTTGTATTTGTTTCCATAGGAGAAAAAACAGCTACAAACTCCTTTCAAATTAATAAAAATCAGATTTCACCAGGGCAGACCCTCTGAAGATCCTGACTGCAGACAGAAAGAAAGAAATCAAGAAGACCAACGAAACAGGTAAGATGTATTGCTGACTCCTTTACATAGGAACAGTTCTGAGACAGGCTGAGACATGGAAATGTCTCCAGCCAGGACTTCGGCTAAGCTTAGCCAATAAATTTTGTTGGCTACTGAGTCCTCATGGGATTTATCATGCCATTATTTTAGATGGCATGGATAAAAATTTATATTACAATTTAGTTATACAGTCCAAACTGCCTCAATTGCTGTTTCCTCAAAAATCTACATCCAGATACAGCGAGCTAGATCATCCACATCACAGACTGGTCCAGCCAGGACTTCATTTAAGCCCCGCACTTTCTGAGCACATAGAGACTGGACAGCAAATGTTGCAGCTAGCTTTCTTAGGATTGGCCAGTATCCCAGTTTATTCTGCCCTCCCCCAAAAGATGCCCTTAAATAGCAGTAAGCAGTCTCAAGAGAAAGACACCCCACTCCCAAAAAGTGGGGTGAATGGTTTTGGCCATTCGTAGAGGATACGGATGTTTTCCCTCATTTAAGAGGGGTTGGTTACAAGTTGTTAATGGTCAGGAAGAAAGCAAAGTAAAGGAGATTAGGTTTGGGAATTTCTTTCTCTCTTTTTCTTTCCTCTATCCTTCTTTTTCCTCTATCTGGTGTTAGGGGAAGCAGGGATACAGAAATAATAGAATGAAAAGGTAGATTGTTGAATCTACTTTTAGAACAAAGAACATCTACAAGCCAAACATTTTTACATTGGTATGGACTTTGAAACATATAATTTTGGGTTATATTTTGTTATGATATACTAGGTATATACATTTTGACTCTTGCTTAAGTTATTGTACCAATCTAGTCTTTTTGACAGCTATAACAAACTGTTTAGGATCATTAAGAAACACAAGTTAATAGTCAACAAAACTCATATTCATGTTAGGTACTAGTTTAGTTTATTACAGAAAGACTATCTATAGATGTTTTCAGATGGTAGATGGTTAGAAACAAGCAATTCAGATAAACTATGTAGATTGATGGATGGTCTTCAAAGCCTCAGAGATCTCTGGAATATAGCACTTAGAGATGTTTTACTTAATAAATGCCTTTTTTTGACAGTGAGACATATCAGCTCTTGGCATCACCACCACTCTACTTCAAAGAAAATAATGAGCATCAAAGAACCTCCATGTGGAATTTGCTTCATATGTGCAAGCTAGGCACTGGGCAAGCTACTGCCCTTGCTTTGACTGCAGGCTTCTAAAAGGGAAGGAAGGAAGGAAGGAAGGAAGGAAGGAAGGAAGGAAGGAAGGAAGGA
>JADRCG010010558.1:1458919-1499990 GCA_019844195.1 Rhabdomys dilectus | reverse complement strand
TGTGTGTGTGTGTGTGTGTGTGTGTGTGTGTGTGTGTGTGTGTGTGTATCCCCCAAAAAATAAACAAATTTCTATGAAATCTATTAACACAAATTTATCATCTGACAGCTTTCAAGATCGGGGATGAAATGGCCCTTTCCTTCCACCCAAAGCCAGCAGCATGTGAAGGACACATCATACTCATCAGAGGAAAAATCTACCAAGACAATGTCTCAATTCTGAACATCTATGCCCCAAATGCAAGGACAACCACATTCATAAAAGAAACATTACTAAAGCTTAAATCATACATTGAACCCCACATATTAAGAGTGGGAGACTTCAACATCCCACTCTTACCAATGGACAGGTCATCGAGACAGAAATAATAAAACTAACAGAGGCTATGAATTAAATGCATCTAACAGATATCTATAGAACATTTTGCAAAAACACAGAAAAATGAAAATTCTTCTCTGCAACTCTCTGAATCTTTCTTAAAATGGACGATATAATTGGTCACAAAGCGAGCCTCAACCAATACACGAAGACTGAAATAACCCTATGCATCTTGTCAGATTACCATGGATTAAAGCTGGACCACAACATCAAACAACAGTTTTGTTTATCTTGTTGATTTTATCAAAGAACCGGCTCTTTTTTTCATTGATTCTTGAAGTTCTAGCTAGAGCAATAAGACAGCTAAGGTATATCAAGGGGATATAAATAGGAAAGAAAGAAGGCAAAGAAGGCAAAGTATAGCTGAAGTATTCATAGATGGTATGATAGTATACATAAGTGGCCCCAAAAATTCTACCAGAGAACTCCTACAGCTGATAAACATCTTCAGCAAAGTGGCTAGATACAAAATTAACACAAAGAAATCAGTAACTCTACTTTATGCAAGCAATTGTTTATTGCTTTGAGACTGAGAAAGAAGTTAGGGAGACCACACCTTTCACAATGGCCACAAATATTATAAAATACTTTGGTGTAACTCAAACCAAGCAAGTGAAAGACCTGTATGACAAGAACTTACGTCTCTGAGGGAAGAAATTGAGAAAGATATCAGAAGACGGAAAGATCTCCCATGCTCATGGATTGGTAGGATTAGTATAGTGAAAATGGCCATCCTACCAAAAGCAATCTACAGAGTCAATGCAATTCCTACCAAAATTCCAACACAATTCTTTACAGATCTTGAAATAACAATTCTTACCATCATATGAAGAAACAAACAAACAAACAAAAAAACCCAGAATAGTTAATAGCTACAGAGCAATAGTAATAAAATCTGCATGGTATTGGTATAAGAACAAATAGGTTGATGAATGGAACTAAATCAAAGATCCTGAAATAAGTCCACACACCTATGAACACTTGACTTTTGAGAAAGAAGCCCAAACCATACAATGGAAAATGGAGAGTATCTCCAACAAATGGTGCTGGTCCAACTAGATGTCTGCATGTGGAAGAATGCAAATACATCCATATTTATCACCTTACACCAAACTCAAGTCCACATGGATCAAAGACCTCAACATAAAGCCAGATACACTAAATAGAACAGAACAGAAAGTGAGGAAGAGCTTTGAACTCACCGGTACAAGACACAACTTCTTGGACAGAACATCAATAGCTCAGGCATAGGGCCAAGAATTGATAAATGAGACCTCATGAAACTGAAAAGCCTCTGTAAGTCAAAGGACACTGTCATTAGGACAAAAAGGTACCCCACAGATTGGGAAAAGAACTTCCCTAACCCTACATCTGACAGAGGGCTAACATTCAAAATATATAAAGAACACAAGAAGTTAGACACCAAAAATCCAAATAACCCAATTAAAAATGGGGTATAGATCTAAACAGAATTTTCAACAGAGGACTCTCAAATGGCTGAGAAGCACTTAAAGAAATGTTCAGCATCTTTAGTCATCAGAGCAATACAAATCAAAACAACTCTGAGATTCCACCTTATGGGTAAGATCAAAAACTCAAAGGACAGCATATGCTGACAAGGTTCTGGAGCAAAGGAAACATTCCTCCACTCCTGGCAGAATGCAAACTTGTACAATCACTTTGTAAATCTTTATGATGGTTTCTCAGAAAATTGGAAATAGTTCTACCTCAAGATCCAGCTATACCACTCCTAGCAATATACCCAAAGGATGCTCCACCATCCCACAAGGACACCTATTCAACTATGTTCACAGCCGCTTTATTCATAATAGCCAGAAACTGGAGACAACCGAGATGTCCCTCAACTGAAGAATGGATAAAGAAACAAAGACTCAGAATCATGAATTCTGCAGCCAAAAAGATGGAACTAGAAAATATCATCCTGAGTGAGGTAATTCAGACTCAAAAGGACATGTCTGGTTCATATTCACTAATAAGTGGATGTCAGCCATAAAGTACAGGATAACCATGCTATAATCAACAGACCTAAAGAAGCCAAATAACAAAGAGGGTACGAGGGAGAATGGTTGAATCTCTCTCAGAAGGGGGAACAAAATAGATATGAGTCCAATTGGGGGCGTTCGGGGGAGATCGTACGTCCCTATTATATATCTTAAATGAGCAAAGTTTCTGATATCTTAATAAAATGTTCTAAAAGTGGAAAAGGATGGGATGGAGAGGGACTTTTCAGGTCGGCAGAGCTCAAGGACCCATGGGCTAAGGTTGGGATGTTGAGCAAATGAGCCTCTATTGGGAGGTTCTAGTATGAGTCCTCTCCTGAGCACACTCAAGCTGTTGGCAGGATCCAGGTAGATGTAGGATAAGAGCCTTCCTTTCATTGTTGGCAGTCACATTTGCTACCCTTGGTCCTGTAGATATCTCATTCTCTTGAACATAGCATGTGTTCCACAAGCCAGCAACAAAACTTAAACTCTTGTCACACATGGACCTACCTCCCTATCACCACACTTCTCCTCCTCCTCTTCCCTTCCTCCTTTCTTCCATCAGATAGAGATCTCTGGTCTGAGGTATTATCCTGTAACTAGACTGTGCACATTCAGATAGCATACCATAAACTATATTCTAACCTGAATTTTCGTTCACATCTACAGTCCCTCTAGTCATTTAACCGAGAACAGTCACACAGTCACAGAGACTAGGATGTGAGCACTGGGTACTTGTTATTCTTCCACACCAAGGGTTTATAAAAGTATACTCCAGTGTATTTTTGGCACAGCTATGCTAGGCTCTATTCCAAGCTCCAGAAAGCTAGGCAGTTAAACAAAGAAACTCAGCTGTCTTTGTGGAACTCTCAATGTAATGGGTGGGTGCAAGAGACAACAAGGTCAATACAATCCACTATTTGTGGCATTGGTGATATCTAACATCTTAGACTTGTGGTATGGATTAAGTTTATGATCAAAGACATGTACAGAGCTCAACTCCATGCTAACAGGAATCTATTTTCAATTCTTAAAATAGTCATATATGATTGAGATGTTTAATTCAAATTTTCAAAAGAGGGTAAAATAGCAACATATTGTGTTGAACTCAATATGTGGCTGGTATAGAGGTTTGAATAAGAATGGTCCCCATAGGCTCATACATTTGAGTGTTTAGTCACCAGGGAGTGGCACTATTTGAAAGGATTAGGAGGTGTGGCCTTGTTAGAGAAAGTGTGTCACTAGCATGTGGGCTTTGAGTATTCAAAAACCCATGCCAAGCCCAGGGTGTCCTGCTGCCTATGGCTCAAGATACAGCTTTCAGCTACTGCTTCAGTGCCTGCCTGAATGCTCCCATGTTCCCCACCTTGACAGTAATGGGCTAAACCTCTAAAACTGTAAGCTATTCCCCAAGTAGATGATTTATTACATTTGCTGCGGTCATGGTGTCTTTTCACAACAATAAAACAGTGACTAAGACAAATAAAGTGTATCTCAGTGCCAGAACACTTAGCTATATGTAAAAGATCCTTAACTACATACATACAGAGACAGAGGGGGCAGGCATAGCTAGAGACAGAGAAAACTTGTGTGAAATTTTATTAATTCTCCACGTGTCCCCTCAAGTATTAAGAGAACATGTCCTTAGAAAGGAAGGCAGAGACTCTTTTTAGAGCAATGTTGCAGGCATTTGTGACTGGATGGGTGATCATATGTCACTGGTACACTCCAGACTATTAGAATGATTGACAGCACCCCTGTCTCTGCTCTCTACACACCAATGGGTCTTTCTTGAAGTCAGAGAAACTAGCATCTCCAGTCCTTGACAAGTGTCCAGTGTGTGATCAAATTAACCTTGGCCATAAAATATTGCTCTAAGGTAATTCAAAGATAATGTTTATGTCAATGCTTAGGCATAACATCATAATGTTATGATCATGTAGCTGTTAGCAAGATGTTTGGATAAATATTATGGGATAATGAGAAGCATTGCAAACTCTAGATTGTGGTATTCTCATTATTTTGTTTAGACTATGTGCTTTTATTATGAAGCAGTCCTAAGAAGATTGGTTGAACAACTATCTGAATCTAATTTGAAATGGAAAATAGACCATCAGTACACATCTAGATTGTTACATAATTATATTTTGAAATATATTAAATGTAAGTGATATTGGAGTAAATTTTGAGACAAAATCAATAATGTATTTGTATGCCAAATTTCTGCAAAGTTGGTTCATTCCTAAATAACTTACTTCTTGGTGATGACAATGAAAAAAATCTTATTTTAAAATGACTGTGAACATACTAAGGATTCAGGCAAGTATCCCTCCTGGGAGACTGGAGACTATACATATAGGATCACCCCACCAGTGCTCGCAGGCAGTGCATAACAGAGCACAAGAATCAGAGATGCAGGGAGAGTTTCCTGGGGAGGAATCCAGGACCCTTCTGGGATGACAAGGATACCTTCTACCTGACTGAGAAGGTAACTAACCATATCGATGAATTTTTCTTTAAAAATGTGTCATTAAAATCATTAATTTCACTATGATTAAATTTCATACCAATAAAAAATAAACATCCATTTGTGCTTGATAATAGACAGCAATATCATTTTTTAAAAAGGGGGGGGGGAGATATTAGCCCATAGCCTGTGGTTGTGTAAATGGATCATCCATCTGCAAAAAAAAAAAAACACTTCAAATATTTGATGCTAGATATGGCTGCATTTGCTTGCTTGATCAGCTTTGCTGAGATAGAATTCAGAGAATGGAACTAGACAGGAGGACAAGAGGAAAATAGGAAGTTGAGGAAGTCTGGGTAGTGGGAGTTGTTACAGCAAAAGTTCTGTAACTTGGAAGTGAAAAGAAGACTTGGGGGTGGGGCAGGCAGAAAGGAGAGGGAGGAATGGGGAAAGGTGAGGATGTGAATGGGGAGGAGAAACATTAATTTTTGTTTGAAAATCCCATAATGAAGCCTAAATATTTACAAGCTAAAGAAAAATAAAATTTAAAAAATTATATAAAAATTGTGCTTATATAGTGAATAGCTTGTCACTTGCAGACACATACCAAATAACCACAATCAATCTTAGTGTAGTTTCTTCACTTTAAATAATGACTCTGTGACACATTCCCATTCACAAATAGCCTCAAAGGAAAGACAATATCTAGGAATAACTTTATCAAGGAAGAGAAGGAACTCTACAATTAAAAACTTTAAACCATTGAAGAGAGAAAGACAATGGCAAGACATCCCATCATCACGGGTTGGTAGAATCAATATGTGAAAATGATCACTTTATCAACAGCTTTAATTGTAATTAAAGATTCATTACAATCCCAATGGAAATTCACATCTCATTATCCACAGAAATACTAAACCTATGCTGGAACTCATATGGGCCCACAAGAAACCTTAGATAGCCCAAATAACCCTTAAGAAAACTAGCAATGCTGAAGGGATCAGGATTCCAGACTTTGAGATATACTACAGAGCCATAGTGGTAAAAACAACATGGTCCTAGCACCAAATCAGCTATGTAGACCAACGGAACAAAACTGCAAACATGAGTACATATAACTTCAGACATTTACTATTTGACAAAGATGCCAAAGACATAAGCTGTAGAAAAGAAAGACCTTCAATAAACAGTACTGGAAAGACTTAGAGTAGAAGAATGAAATTACACCTATTATCCATCCCATTGCAAAAATCTAATTCCAAATGAGTAAAAGACCAACATAATACATGAAACACAGAAATCGCTAGAAGAATCCATGAGTATGATACAGGTGTAGCACATGATGGAGACTTCCTGATTAGGATTCCATTTGCTCAGGAATAAGGCCAACAAGCGACAAGCAGAACTTCATAAGACTGACATGTTTTGCACAGCTAAATAAATACTCAGCGGGTGAAGAAGAAGCCTACAGAATATGACAGAATCTTTGTCAGCTACACATCTGACAGAGGATTAGTATCCATAGTATATAAAGAACTTGAAACAATAAAAAGTAATGAACCATTTGAAAAAGGGAGGTGGTCTGAACAGAGTTCTCAAAAGAAGAAAAAAGTGACTAAGAAATATCTCAAAAAGTGTTCATCATCCTTTGCAATTAGGGGAATGATGAGACTTCTTCTTACCCCAGGAAGATTGACAAGGATCATCAAAACAAACCCTGGAGTGGGTGTGGTGAAAGAGAATCCATCCTTTGCTGTTGGTAGGATTGCTAATTTGTACATCCATTATCAAAATCAGAGTGGAGAGCTTTAAAAATCCTAAAAATATGTCCAACATGTTACCCAGCCATATCATTCGTTGGCATTTTCCCAAAAGACCTGACATTCTACTCCAAAGATACTTGCTCAGCCGCGTTCACTGCTGTGCTATTCATAACAGCCAGTAAACAAAAATGACCTAAGTGTCCTGTGACTGATGGATGAATAAGGAAATGTGCATATTCACTATGGAATATTGTTTATCTCTAAGAAAAATAAATAAACCTCTAATTTTTCAGGTAAATTGATGGGACTAGATAAAATCATATTGAATGAGACAACCGAGAACCAGAAAGACAAATGTCCCATGTTCTCACACTGGAGGCTCTTAGCTCCAAATCTTCAGATGTGAATTCATATTCTAGCTTAACTGCAGAACCCAGGAAAGTATAAAGGGACCTTTACTGGGGAAGAAACTGTAGAGTTGAGACCTGGAGGTCTCTCCCCGGTCCACTGTGGCAGCTTGACTGCTGCTGTCTTTGCTCAGCTCCTGTTAGGAAGCCATGTTGGTGAGACTTTACAGGTGTAGCTTCTGACACGTCTAGAAGACACAGTCTCTCAGCAAACTCCTGGTCCTCTAGCTCCTACTGCTAGATTTCTGAGCTAGCTTTAACAAGCAGAAAAGAGAGTGGAGTCTGACCCCAACAGCCTGAAACTGTTTATTTCAAACAGTAAGGGGCAGACACAGTGGGAAAGGGGCATCTGCCAAAAGGGAAGGGAGATAATTAGAGTTTACATGTGGTGTTTGGAAGATGAGAAGGTAATGCAGTTTAAGGGTGCTACTTGCCAGTCCATAGTTTCTCCTTCCTGGAGTTGTCTAGACAAGGACATTTTTACTGTTAGACATGTCCTGCCCTGCTATCAGGACTCAGGTGACAGCTGATTGGCTGAGATCAGCAATGGCAGTGAGGCGAAGGGCCCAGAGTTTCCACACAGGGCCTGGTCAAGGTCTGGAAGGGGTTGTTTAAGGTTTGTTCCAGCACTGGAGATCTTTGTCCCTGCTTCTACAATGTTCCTTGAGCCTTAGGTGGGAGCTATTTGTGGCTATATCCACTGGAGCTCCCCCTGCCCCAGTTCTTTGATCAGATCACTTGTATCTTGCTATTGCATCCTTCTTGGTACATTCTCTGGCCAATAAAGTAAAATGTATATCCAGTGCCTCCTAATGACCCTGTCCCTTAGAAAACCCCATGATGGTGCTGTGACATGATTTGCCTGCCTCTGGTGGGCACAAGCACTGTGGGTCTTTGAGAAGATGCCCTATCTACCCAGGACCACATTACTATCTATTGAAAGCTATTCCACACCAAGAATTCAAGCATCTCTCATGGATAAAAATGCAAGGTGACATGTCACTGTGACCTGAGGATCATTGCCAATGCCATATTCTGATGTAGCTCATTTACACCTGTAAGAAGCCACCCTCTTCTCAGGAATGAGTACCGAAGTCTACACACAGTGACTCAAACTCAAAGAGAATGCTGTTTGTCACCAGTGCTCTGCTCTGAGCATCCAATAGCTTAACCATAGTCTCAAGCTAGGAATCTACTTCATCCCTCAGGCTTGCAGGACTGGCTACACACACACACATACCCATCCAGGAAAAACTCTGAGTTCTATTAGTGGAGTTGTCAGGGTCAAAGCCTAACCCCGGCAGCCTTAAGAAACATCTTCAAGCCGGGCAGTGGTGGCACATGCCTTTAATCCCAGCACTTGGAAGGCAGAGGCAGGCGATTTCTGAGTTTGAGGCCAGCCTGATCTACAGAGTGAGTCCCAGGATAGCCAGGGCTATACAAAGAAACCCTGTCTCGAAAAACAAAAAACAAACAAACAAACAAACAAACAAAAAGCATCTCCAATATGCCAACTGAGGGACTGGGGAACAGGTAATGGTAAAGAGGAGAGGAAGGAGATTTATTCAGTGTGTGCGCTGGGATGGACCAATAACATCCTCTGAGTCAATCAGCACGGTACTGACATGTGGCTTCTGTTTAAATAGAAGGCAAAGAGCTGTGTATATATAAGTAAGGAGTCCTGGTCCAGGTGTGACCCCACCCATCATTAGTTAGTCCATCATTCTTTCTGCTCATGTCTGTCTTGTGATCTAAGAAGTTCTAAGCAAAGAATAGAGTCTCTTCCTGGTAGATGAATTCACTTGTCTGACTGCCAGCAGGCTTCATCCTTTCCTTTCTCCCAGCACAAGATTCCTGGGAGATTCCAATTCCTTTCTGACCATTGTTCAATGGTATGCTAGCCATAGGAAAGACCACACATGTGTCTCTTTAGAATGTCCTTACACCTGTTCTCACAGTGCCTGGTGGCTACAGTGCTGTGGTCCCAGCATCTCTTCAGGAGCTCTGTTCTAGATGTCTTACAAGTGTCTGGATGCATGGATCACATGAGCAGAACGGATTATTCCTGGTGAAGTCTGAAGAGCGGTGTCACAGTCCAGCACTGCCTCTGCTAAGCTGCAGATGAACAGGACGAGTGGGGAAGGCATAGGGACAAACACACACACACACACACACACACACACACACACACACAGCACCCCTCCTGGTGGAGATTGCAAACCTGCCCAATTCACTAGGGAACTTTTAGGACCTGTCTCATTTGTGGATCACACGCTACCAGTAATTATCTGGAAATTGTACACTAAAATTGCTTCAAATTTGCCCTAAATGAAGTGCAGATAATTGTTGTAATTAGAAAGGAGATGCAGCCTAGGAAAGCTACAGATAAAAGTAAGATGAAATAACGTTGACGTTGAGTGATGGAGACAGAGGCTGAGTTCAAACATAATTCTGATTTTTGGGTGCCCTTTGGAAGATGAAGTATTAAAATACCCAGGACATTAATTAAGCCATCTGCCTCCCTTTGGCACTGTGAGTTTGCATAGACACTACTGCTTACTGCATTAAGGTAAAATGCTCCTTAGAGGAAGGACATTTAAAAGAATGGGAAGTCACAACGTTTATCTAGTTATGCTGAATTTATCTGATCTTTGGAGTTCTGTCTCCCTCAAGCAACTCTACCTCCCATGTTTAAGAACCACCCTGTCAGCTGGGCGGTGGTGGCACATGAGTTTAATCCCAGCACTTGGGAGGCAGAGGCAGGTGGATTTCTGAGTTCAAGACCAGACTGGTCTACAGAGTGAGTTCCAGGACAGCCAGAGCTACACAGAGAAACCCTGTCTCGGGGGGGTTGGGGGGAGAAGAACCACCCTGTCATTTAGTGACTGAAAAAACCACAAAGCATGTTGACATTTTCATTAAAAAAAAAAAAAGGAGTAAATTATCATGCCTGTGACATTCATCTAACAGATATAACTTACAGACTTTTCACTGTGAAAGTCAATGCCTTACCCCCCACCCCTCTGTCTTTTGGAAATCTCAGAAAAAAAGAAAGATAAGGACAAGAGACAGCTAAGATCCAAAATGTAAAATCTTGAGCCGAGGGGGAACTCAGTTCAGACAGTGCTCACTTTGTAAACACAAAAATCTGAGTTCGCCAGAACCAGCCTACAGTGAAGCTGGTCTTAGCAGCTCATGCTAGGAGTCCCAGAACTAAGGAAGGAGACACAGGAAGATCCAGGGGGCTTTTTGCCAGTGTGGCATACTTGATGACTTCCAGGCCAGTGAAAGGTTCCATCTCAAACAACACAGTAGATGCCTCCTAAGAAGTGACATCCAAGGTCATTTTCTAACCTCCACATGCACGCGTGGATGCACACTCAAGAGAAAAGAAACAAAATTCAAAATTCTGAGAAACTGGAGTGTCACTGTCCTAGAATATACAGTCACTGTACGATTTTAGCTTCCTGTATGCACACACGAATTTCGAAATCGGCACATGCCTTTCTCAGTTCACTTCTAGACAAGAACTGTGATTCCCTTAAATTTACTGTTCTAGGGTAGAGATTTGCATCTGCTGTGGGAAGCTAGGTCCTGCCATTGTCAGCTGCCTACAGGATGCCAAGGACTGAGGAGCTTTCTCCACTGTCCTTTAGAGCCTTTGTCCACAGCCCTGCATCCCTGTAGCACAAACAAGCTGCTGTCCCTGCTGCCCAGGTGAAAACCCACCCAAGCGGCTAAACAAAGGCCTTGTTCTTCGCGAACGTCCATTGCACCCCCTGGCAAGCCTGTGTGCTAACCCAGAGGGGGCTGCCTACTACCCTGTCCTCTTGCCCAAATGGAAGAGTGGTCCTGTGTTTCCAGGAGAGCATGAGAAGAGCGACCTGACCCTGTCCTGCTCTTTCTAAGGAAGTGTCAGTCCCAGCAGGGTGATCTCAGCTGTAGAAACTAAAGAGAAGGTGACACAAGAGCGAGGGAGACAGAATGTTAGCCCACTGGGGCCTTGTGCAACTACAGAATGTTCCCCTCTTCCCTGGAAGGCACTTCAAGAATTGGTGAGACAAAAAATGTTCTAAAATGAAAGACAGGTCATCTTTGGGGCAAGTGTCTCAGGGTAGCCAGAACATGACACAGCAAGATGCCCTCAAAGAGCAGAAAAGCAACAGAGAAAAACAACTTGAAAACCCTGAAGCTTCCAGAAGCTCAGCACCCCATCCAGCATTTCATGCAGAGGCACAAGGGGTATAGCTGTCTCTCAGAGATAGTGTCCTGCAGGGAAACATAATGCCATCCCGAAACAGGGAAAGTGTCTGTCCGAAAGCTCGTCCCCAGAAGATGTCTTTCAAAGAAGAAATGAGATCTGTAGTTTCAGTCTTCACTCCTCAAAGCTCCCATCCCTGCTACCCCTAAAGCTGAGAGACTCCATTTCCCGGAGCTCGGCTGTATTGGAAATCTGAAAAGCCAACACAATCCACTATAGAGCTTGCCTAGTTTGTATGAGGCGCTGGTGTCCAGCCCCAGTGAAGAAAGATGGGAAACATGGGGAGGGGGTAGAGAGCTGGAGATATAGACAGAAACAGAAAAATACACACACACACACAGGAGGAAAAGGGATGGATGAAGGGAGGGAAGAAGGGAGGGAGAAAGAGGGAGGGAGGAAGGGAAAGAGGAGAGAGAGAGAGAGAGAGAGAGAGAGAGAGAGAGAGAGAGAGAGGGAGAGAGAGAGAGAGAGAGAGAGAGAGAATGCTTGGAAAGAGTGACAGTTACAGGCCATAGACAAGAAGATAGAGGTATTTTCTTTGAGTTTGAGTTGAGGTTATGTGAGGATATAATGAATCTGTGCTGTACCCATGGGAACATCCTATGCTGATATTTCTCCAGGAGTGGATCTGGAGTGACAACAAATGTGAGGAGGGACACAGGGATGCCAAGATCTCATTTCTAGAGAGTATTTAGAGTGAGTGATATCTCCATACCTCAGACGTTTTTCTGAGGACAACTAGCACTGCTAAACTTTATTTATATATGCATAACCTTGAACACGCTGGCCTGTGCAGCAGGCTTCTCTGCTGAGCTGTAAGCTCCTAACTCCATTATGGAAGGAGCTTTAGTCATAAAAACTCCTTGTCATGCAAATTGCACCCAAGTGCTCAGCTGCCTTGAGTCTCCCAGTTCTTCCAGCATCAATCAGGAAAGACAACTTGGCCATCCTCTCTCAATATCCACCGGACCAGATCAGATGCATATCCAATAGATTTAGTAAAAGAAATACAAAGTAAGAAGAGACAGATACAGTAGGAAAATGAGAAGAGGAGTGGCAACCAGGCAGAGTGGAGTTCCTTTAACAGCTAATACTGAACTCCTAGTCTAACCTTCCTCTTGCCTATAGCCCGTATTTAAAGAGTTAAGTGGATACTGCTGTTTTGGTAAGCTATATAGTTTGGAACATCAGTGGACTTTCTTAAGATTGACTGAGGAAGGCACAGTGGGCCATTAGGAGTTAAGCTCTAGACCAGATGTTGTTTGTTGTTTGGTTGTTTAGTTGGTTGGTTATTTGTTTGGCTTGATAGATGGCTTGCTGGGTGGTTGATTGTTTGATTGTTTGGTTGGGTGGTTGGCTGGCTGAGTGGGCGGGTGGTTGGGTGGTTAGATGGTTGGGTGGCTGGGTGGGTGGCTGGGTGGGTGGGTGGCTGTTTAATTGGCTGGTTGTTTGGGTGAGTGGTTAATTGATTGATTGGTTGTTTGATTGGTTTGTTCGTCAGTCGGTTGGGTGGGTGGGTGGGTGGGTGGTTAGTTGAGTGGGTGGTTAGTTGGTTACTTGTTTGCTTGGTTGTGAGCCTAGCCTTAACGACTGAGCCATCTCTCCAATTCTTCTTCTTTTTTTTTTAAGATATCACATCACTTCCAGAGGCTGAGTATCAAAAATGGGGCAGCCTATTTAATGACTTTACAAATCCAGGCATCAGCCAAGGAGGTGGTCACTATGACGAGCATAGACCATCGTTTTTGTTGCTCTAGTACAACTCTGTTCCTCCTCTTCATCTTTGTCTGAGTAGTGACTTGGCACTAGCTTATGCATCATTATCTAGGACCCGTCTGCCCTCCACATTTTATGTTCGTCTTTTTCTCAACTAAACTCACATGTGAGTTTGTTTATATCTTTTGCATCCTGTTTAGAATTGTCAGACACTTGACACTGTCAAGTGTCTTCGTTGTTCAAGTCTCTTGCTCAGCTTGGTTAGTTATCTCATCTGTATTTAAACATAAGCTGATTTGAAACACTTTTGAAAATGAACCATTAGATGGTGTTTCTTACAAAAATAGGAGGGCAGGAGAGAGGGGAGTGCAGAGAAGGAGATGGAAATGGAGACAGAGAGAGAGAGAGAGAGAGAGAGAGAGAGAGAGAGAGAGAGAGAGAGAGAGAGAAAGAGAGAGAGAGAGACTCAGAAGGAGAGGAGAAGAGCCAAGCTAAAGTGTAACTAGTGATTTCAGTATCTCCCCTTAAAGATGATACAGAATCCCAATTCCAGAGGAGCAGCAAGCATGTGGGGAGGGGACAGGTGTTGCTGACAGCCTAGTAGAGATCACAAAACATTCCATCAGCACAGACTACATACATAGTTCTGGTACACACGAAAGCGGGTCAAGATTGGCTGTACCCCTCATTTGCCAAACTAAGATGTGTAAGAGAAGTGATGTCATTTCTACCAGAGGACTGTGGGAGAAATAACATAACCATGCTGGTATAGTCCAGATATTTGGAAATTCATTTCCTGCTGCAGACTCCAATGAAGAAACCTCTAATGGACTTAGGCGATGGCTTTAGCTGAAGAGCCAACATGGAGAGATTGGTATATTAGACTTCATCAACATTAGAAGATTAAAAACATCCCTCTTTAAAGGCATCAGAACTAAAATAAGAAGACAGACTGAGTGAAAGATGGTTGCACAGCAACATCTGAGAAAAGTTTATCAAGAACACACATAAACAGGAGAAGAATCCTGACAGATCTATCATCAGACAATCTCATTAGAAGGAACATACAGATTTCAACAGCAGTTCACCAAAGAGGGGAATTAAATGCTGTTGCATGACCAACCATTGTTCACCATCAGTTGGAAGGAAATACAAAGTCCTTGCTCTACACAATTCTGAGCCTGGCGTTTAAACAAAAATATTTAAAACCAAATCCAGTGATGCATTCTTTGTTAGCTACAATTTGAATCTGTTACAGTTAGGAATACAGATTGGTCCGAACACTTTGGAAAACAGCATAAAAGCTCCTTTAAAAGGAAAATACAAAGCTGAGAATGTAGCTCAGTTGGTAAGGTGCTTGCCAACCGTGCTTGAAGCCCTGGGTTCCATCCCCAGAGCTGCATATGCCTAATATGGCCATGTATGCTTGTAATCTGAGCACTTTAGAAAGGAGGCAGAATAATATAAAGTTCAAGGTATGCGGTTTTAAGCTACATAGTGAATCTGAGGCCTGCCTGGGCCACATAAGAACCTGTGCCTCAAAACAGGAAACTAAATGCAGGACCCGCATCTAGATACGTTATTCAAGAGAAGTAAAAGCACATGTAGAACAAAGACCTGTAAGTAAATGTTTATGCTCATGATGGCGATGCAAGAGAACTTCTTACACCTTTAGAAACTGGTATCTAGGTGTGGCCAGAGGTAGGCAGGTAGTAGCTCTAGAGAGGCAGAAGAATCAATGATTAAAGAAAGTGTGAATTCTCCTACTTAGTTTCCCCTTTATCTCTTTATAATATTTTATTCTATCTCCCCTTCCTGGGAAGATGCTCTTCTTCTCCTTTGCCCCTCTCTAGATACCTAACCTCTGTGGATATTGGAAACAATTCATACATATTTAAAAGCTTAAGAGTTGATGGACATTTAAGTTGTGTTTGTTTGTTTGTTTTACTGGCTATTATGAATAGAGAAGCAATTGACAGGTACCACTAGGGTCCTCTGGGTACATGTCCAAGAGTGTTTAGCGGGGTCCTGTAGGAGACTCACTGCCAGCCTTTGTAAGGAACCTCCATGGTGGCTGCACTTGTTTCCACTCCCATCAACAATAAGGAAGTGTTCCACTTCCCCTGCATTCTCAACAGCGTGTTCTGTCATTTGTTTCGTTGATCTTGACAATTTTGTCCAGGGGAAAAAAAATGGAATCTCAAAGTATATTAGTATACATTTCCCTGATGGCTAAGTATGTTGAACATTTTTTTAAGTGTCCTCTGTCATTTCTGTTTTGTTTTTTGAGGATCTTTTGTTTAGTTCTGTACCCCATTTACAAACCCCGGGATCTACAACAGTAACCTGCCTGAAAGATATATTGGTCTCACAGTGGCACAGATGTTGTGGGGGTAGCCAGTCTTTTTTTTTTTTTTGGTGGATTCAAGGTTCACTCTATGACATGGAGCCCATATCTGATACTGTTAATAAGGCTAAGAACCAGAGACTAGATGTGGCATGGGTGATGGGGGAACTTACTACCATCATGCTGCTAGATGAACATAGCAATAAAATGACTTCTAATGGTATATTGCTCTACCTGCCGATCATTCCTCCCTCAGTCCTCATCAGAGAACCTTCCACTTGTGGTAGATAGCAATTAACAAAGAGATCCACACGACTGGACAGTGTGCAGAGATTGGGAGTACTTGGAGCACTCAGCCCTAAATGGAGTATCTTCATCAAACACCTCCCCTCAAGGCTCAGGGATCTATATGAAAGAGAAGAAAGCAGAAAGATTCTAAGAGCCAGAAGTAACAGACTTAGCATGGGAGAGTTAGGGTATTACTCAAGATTGTCTTTGGCTCCTAGTCTTGGTTAAAAGGAGATCCCTGGGTAGCTGTTTCTTGGTTGACATGATTAGATATTTGAATAGTAATAAGATGACTCTCTGGAAACTTTATTGTGGGGTACCAACCAGAAATGACTACTCACACAATGGTTTAAGCTGATACAAAATCTTTATTAGCCATCTGGAGATTACACTGGGTGTTTGGAATCAAGTGTCACCCTGAGCCTTGCTAAGGGTGAGCTTTTAAGCATGAAGACCCTATCCAGGGTTGACATACTTCACTTAACAAGAACAGTTGTCCAAAAAATGGAACTACAGAAGCCAGAAAGCAACATTATTACATTTAGAGACTTTCCCAGAACTATGGACATTGATGGATTGGGACTTTGTCTTCATTTTGGTCGAAGCTGCTGTCTATATGCTGAGTTGAATAATCTGAATGGTACTTCCATCATGGAGTCACTTGCGCTAAGGTCTGAGGCCCTTACAGATGACTACTGTTCCAGCTTATCTAGCCAAATGTTTTACAAAATAATAGCACAACATCCCTTACAGCAGCCAATCATTCAATAATAGTTCCTCATTCTTTAGTGTTAGCTCCACACTATTGCCTATCACCAAGTTCACAAAATGGAAATCCCTAAGCTGTACATAAGGTGTCACTGCCTTGACATAGGCTCAGCACACTGCTATGGAAAGCTGTGTTATGGGCCTGCTACCTCCCAAAGCCTTGGTTTCTTGTTCCTAAATGAGGGCAATCATGCTTACCTTGAGCAATATAAAATTTAGATTGCTTCGTAAATGGAGTATTCCTAAAAATGTTACTGTTTATTTTCAAAATTACCACTCTTAAGATGAGAAGATTGTAAAGAGGGAGCCAAAAAAAATCTCACTGGCACTTCTTCTTAGGTTAATCACTTAGAAATAAATCGCTGTCTTTAAAGGACACAAGAAGGCCATAAAGTATTCAGGTGAAGGCTCCAGAGACTTAATGGAATTGAACCATGAAAATCACCTCACTGGAGAAGCTGACTTCCTGGACAGCTATCATCTTTCTTACCCTAATTCTGGAAAATCAAGTGACAGAAAAGCTAACTAAAATGTAGACCACAGAGTAGGGACTCCCAGACAGTGGTAGACTCAGCCCCCATGGAAAGAAGACTGATCTTTACTCAGTAAGCCATGCTTTTTCCTTACTGACCAGTGGCCATTGACTCTCAGCTGAATTCCTTACCAGATTCCCCTCAACCCACCTTTCTGAATATAAGCCTAGAAGAAAATTTTCTTAATGTTGGCTTCATTTAAAAAAATGACAGAATTAACCCAGTGCTAAACTTTGAAAAATTACATCTGTAATTTCCCAGAAAATGGGATTGTTTAAAATTTTCCATATGCAGAATTTAACAAAAATATGTCTTTCAAAAAACAAAACAAACAAAAAATAAGATATTTTTTTAAAGGGTATGCACATCTGAAGATAGCAAAGGAACATACAAATCCCACCCTTCTTGTTATGGATTTCTTCTGTGAACCATCCTTTAAAGACAATGATTTACTTCTGAGTGATTAATCTAAGAAGTGCCAGTGAGATGGTTTTGGGAAAAAAAAATTTTTTGGTTCTGTTTTGTTTTGTTTTGTTTTTTTCTCCCTCTTTACAATATTCTCATCTTAACAGTGCTAATTTTGAATATCAACAGTAACATTTTTAGGCATACTCCATTTACGAAGCAATCTAAATTTTATCACTACCAATTAGACATGGTCTGTAGACAACCACTTCTATCAACACACAGGGATGAAGGGCACAGTGGACAGCCCTGCTTTCCCAGGGGTGACTTGTCTATTTGTCTGTTTCTGTTTCAGTGTTCTTCTGAGTAAATCAGTGAAGCTCTGGTACCAAGGCTTCGGCCTCAAGGCACACGGGACACTGCCTGAGAGGTCCCTGGGGGCCATGATGATACTACATGTATGTCTCATGGAGGCAGGAAATCATGAGACCACAGCAACTAAAGTAAGATGACCACTGAGAGGATGGTAGAGTATCAAAGTGACTGTCTGCTCGGGGGTCATTGCCTTTAGACTTCAGTCTTGGGTCATTCTGTTTGTTATCTTCTCCGTGGCCATGGAAGTTACTAGAACATGTGAATGTGAGCTGAACTACTTGCCAACATCAAGAACAAGTTACACACTGCCACACTTCTGAGCTGAGTTCTCAGACAAGAGTGAAATCATGTACCCTCTGGCTTCTACACAAAAAATTAGCAACATTTGGAGTGAAGCACACTCCATGGCAAGTCTACTCACAACAACCTGTTGGCATGTCCCCTGGAGCTCCAACAGCCAGCTACTGTCTGCCCTCAAACAGAAGTGAACATATTTGATCCTCACAGTCATGTAGAGAATGCAATTGATACTGTGGTTCAATTATGCCCATCACAAAAAAAGCATTATCTGGTATGCCAACTTGCTTCCTATTGCTGTCATAAACACCATGGCCAAAGTAATGTGGAAGGAAAGGGTTTATTTCACCTTACAGTCCATCCTCCAGGGAACATGAGGCAGAAACTCATGATCCAAATCTGGAGGTCTAAACTGAGGCAAAGACCATGTTGCTTACTAGCTTACTTCCCATGGCTTGTTCAGTCTGCTTCCTTACACAACCCAGGACAACCTGTCTGGGGTTGGTTCTATCCACAGTAGGTTGAGACTTCCTATATGGATTATCAATAAAGAAATTGATTGATAGGCATTGCCATGGTCCAGTCTAGAAATGGGACAATTCTTCAGCTGAGGCTTCATTTTCCCATATGACTCAAGGTTTGTGTCAAGTTGACAGTCAAAGGTTTTCTTCAGCCTGTAAGCATAGTCAAGCAATTTATATAAATATATTGAATGTGTGTGTAATGGAGTTCATATGTATGTGTGTGTACTTATGGGTGCATGTTGTGTGCATGCATATGTGTGTGCTTCTGTGTGTTCGTGTGTGTGTGTGTGTGTGTGTGTGTGTGTGTGTGTGTGTGTGTATGTAGATGCCAGAGGTCAACCTCAAGTGTCTTCCTTAATCTCTTTTCACCTTCTCTTTAGACAAGATCTCTTACTAAGCCTTGAGCTCACCAACTGGTTTAGACTAGCAGATCCCAGGGATTCTCCTTTCTCTATATCCCTAGAGCTGAGATAACAGATATGTGTACCTTCCCAGCTTCTTACATGCCTATGGAGTACTGCATAAGTCATGAGGAGTTTGTTTGATATTAGTTAGTAGAATGATACTCATATGTTCTTCCCTAAGGCCCATGACCTGCCTAGTCAAAGACTATTGAGCTCATAGTGGTACCTTGTGCATATTCTATCTTGTAGATCAGGCCTTAAATTCACCAAAAGGTGGCTGACTACTTCCACAACATGGGTTCACTACTGCATGAGTAGGCAATCATTACTATCGTCATCAGAGTTCACAGCTGGGTGACGGTCTTAGTCAGGGTTTCTATTTCTGCACAAAACATCACCACCAAGAAGTAAGTTGGGGAGGAAAAGGTTTATTCAGCTTACACTTCCACATTGCTGTTCATCACCAAAAGAAGTGAGGACTGGAACTGAAGCAGATCAGGAAGCAGGAGCTGATGCAGAGGCCATGGAGGGATGTTACTTACTGGCTTGCGCAGCTTGCTTTCTTATAGAACACAAGACTACCAGCCCAGGAATGGCACCACCCACAATGGGTCCTTCCACCCTTGATCACTAATTGAGAAAATGCCTTACAGCTGGATCTCATGAAGACATTTCCTCAAGGGAGGCTCCTTTCTCTGTGATAACTCCAGCTTGTGTCAAGTTGACACACAAAACCAGCCAGTAGAATGACACTGAAGACTACTTTTCTCTATCAGTAATGTGGATAACACCTTCCAGCATTGTGAAAGCTAGCTAATGGAGATGAAGCTTCTAGGTCTGTACCTGTTTAATTTCTCTAACTTCTATGGCGCAAGTATGTGGCATCTTAATAAATAGGGTTTTATTATCATGTTCTGAAGGCCAGTCAAGATCAATGTTTTGTGGTTTATAGGATCCTACTGTCTAATAATTTAAGAAGAGATAACCCATTTGGGGTAATGGGCTTTTTAGTTCCTAGCCTATAATTTCTAGTGGGGACACTTTCCCTCCTACAGGGTAACTATATTTCAACATTTATTTTTTAAATAATTATTTAATTTTTATTTCATGTGCATTGGTGTCTTTCCTGCATGTATGTCTGTGTAAGGGTGTGAGTTAAAGTTTTTCGAGCTGCCATGTTGGTGCTGGGAATTGAACCCAGAACCTGGAAGAGCAGCCAGTGCTCTAAATACTTAGCAATATTTCCAGACCCTATTTAAACTTTGTATATGCATTACAAGTATATTTTAGGACATTTCTACACTCTTAGGTTTTCATTGGACTTTTTAAAAAGCTCTTAGTGTTAGGTACACCTCCCCTTGAACCCTTCCCTACCCTTGGCTTCCATCTGCCTCACTATTTAACCCTTTGTCTTTCATTATTTCCTTTCTCCTCTTATATCACCATATTTTATCACCCATCTCTTGAAAGCTGCCCCCCCCCAGCTTCTTACTAGTTTTCTGACCTCTATGGTTATTTGAAATGAAACACAGTTATCTAAGGATTCAAACCTAGTGTCCATGTATAAGACATGTGGTACTTGTCTCTCTGGGTTCGGCTTCTCTAACTCAGAATGGTTGGCTGGAGTTCCATCATTTACCTTCAAATTCTATTGTTTCATTTTTTTCTTAAAAAGCTGAATAATACTTTATTGTGTAAATGTAGCACATTTTCATTATCTATTCAGCAGTTGACACACATCCAGCCTACTATGAACAAGAAAACAATCAAGAGGTAGGAAAGATAGCAGACTATATCTATATAGTCAGATATACAATCTTTGGGGTATCTGCCCAAGAGCAATATGTCCACACAATTTCCAGCATTTTAGAGACTGAAGGAGGAGACTCGCCATGAGGCTGAAGCAAGGTTGATGTACAGAATGAGATGATCTCAAAAAAAATTAAATTAAAAAACGGGCTGGAGAGATGGCTCAGTAGTTAAGAACACTTACTGCTCTTGTGAGAGACTCAAGTTCAATTCCCATCACCCAGGTTAGAAAGCTTACAACTACTGTAACTTCAGCTTCGGGTAATCTTATGCCTTCTTCCAGCCTCTGCTGGTGCCTGCACTCAAATACATATACAGTCCACACATGCATGTATGCACACCTGTAATTAAAAAATAAAATAAGTTAAAACTCTGCATCTGGACTACTTGACCTCTGCACTGGGTGCATACTGCTTATTTGAGTGAAACCCTGAGTTTTTCCTGTACTCAAGACCAGAAACCGAACACAAAATATTGCCCACCCAGTCTGCTTTATTGTGCCCTCATCATTATCGTTAAAATCAAAAAACACTTCTCACCTCCTAGCCTTTGACACACTGTCCTCATGTATGTGCAGGAGGGACCCACTGGTGATGACACATGCAGGCATGCACACACACACACACACACACACACACACACACACACAAATCAATGACAATACCAGATGCTGTTCCTCAAGCTCCATCTACCTTTGTTTTTTCTATTTTTTTTTTTTTGGACAGTGTCTGTCATTGGTTTGGAACTCACTAAGTAGGCTAGCCAGGGATCTGCCTGTCTCTGCTTCCCCAGTGCTGTGATTACTAGAGTGCACTGTCACACCTGGATTTTATGTAGGTTCTGGGGACTGAACTCAAGTCCTTGTGCTTGTTTGACAAGTATTTTACGGACCAATCATCTCTCCAGCTCCTAAGAACCCTTTCTGTTGGCACAGAGTAAATTAAAAAGGTCATATTGTTTGAAGGCATCGAGGTATCTACCTGCTTGGTCTTTAGAATCTAGAGAGTGAAGAACAAAGATGTGGGCTAGACTTGTGTTTGGATATTTAATAAATATACATTGGCCAAATGGTTTAAGCTACAGGAAAGCATGCAGTAAGCTCAAGCAAAATTGCTCACCATCCAGTGGTACACATCATAAACACAGGTCGTAGCTTTTATTTCAGGGCTGTTATCTCTTCCCAGCACATAGAATTAATTTGTGGCACCTATCTTCTGCAGCACAGTGGCTACCCCACTTCAGCTATTATGGTGCAAGTCAAAGCCAAATTTCCTGTTAAGTTGAACATTTATTCTGCCCATAACTTATCAGTACAGTCACTTTCACCCAGATAGGAGTACATGGTAAGGACAGAAGCTTCCTTCCCTGCTAATATACAAACTGGGAGGAAAGAGTATCAGCGTTCTGTCCTTCCTCCCTGAGCCCAGTTTCCTCCTCCCCTGTGTCTGCCTCAGGGACCTATGCTGTGAAGAGACACCATGACCATGGCAACTCTCATAAAGGGAAAGGTTTAGTTGGAGTGTGCTTAACGTTTCAGAGGTTTGCTTCATTGTAGTTATGTCAAGCAGGCAGACATGATGCTCGAAAAATGAGTTCTATATCTGAATCCATGGGCAGCAGGAAGAGACAATTAACCTGGGTTGATCTTTTGAAATCCCAAAGCCCAACCTCAGTAACATTCTTCTTCTAACAAGGCCACACTTACTCCAACAAAGCCACACCTCTTAGTCCTACGCAGATAGGGCTACTCCCTAATGACCAAGTATTCATATCTATGAGCCTGTGGGGACCATTTCTATTCAAACTACTACACCAGGATCTGTCAATATGCCAGAATCTCACCTCAAAGGTCTGTGACTATCAGCCTGGCATAGGAACAGATGTCAGAGATGGCCTCACACCAGCAGAATGACAGCAATGACCCCCACACCCAGAAAACAGCCCCCTTGAAGTTTGTGACAGACAGCATCCTGGTCATAGTGATAAGCAGTTGTGTGGACATGGTTGCTTATAAGGCTCTCTGATGATTGTTTTCCACACATATAGGAAGAGGGTGGGAATTCCATCCTGAGAACTAAACACTAAGTGAGGCCCTTTTAGACCTTGTGGCCCTATGGTCAAGCCTCACCTTGAAACATAGATCACATGTCCAAAGTAGAGTGGGAAGTTCCTTCTGTTGCCTGCACTGCTAAGGCAGGAGCCTCTGTTGTCCTGTCCCTACCCAGTGCTCAATCCCACCTGTGTGGAATCTCTGCATGCTCACTCTTGTCTTTTTAGCTCTTTTACTTTCCCTGTTACACAATCAATAGGTTTTTATGGTTATTTGAAAAAGCACTAAAATTTCAACAACACCAATAGTGAAAGACCCATTTGCCCAGCCTGGGTCTCTATTACTCTTTCTGGTGAATGCTCTGTATTTTTCTGACATGAGGTCTCCTTGACCATCCTTCCTGTACTTTTAGAAATGAAATGTGGTTCTGCTATGCATTCCCAAGTGTGCCGCTTGTGTTTGTGGGAACAGATCTATACAATGAGATTCTAAAACTGAGAGTTACCCACATTGGTTGCTTTTGGTTCCTTGACATCAGCAGCAAGTTCTCAAGGCACAGAGGTATATGTGCGTTTCTCTCCTGTGAGGTCATCTCTGAACGAGAGTTTTTGAATATCATGTCTGGTGAACTGAGATATACAGGAGCTGCCTACTTGAGATGAGGTTACATCAGCCTTCCAAAGGACTTCTAGTCTTGGGTCCTCTAGTGTTTGAGTCTCATATCCATGCCCATTCGATATACCTTGGTATTTTGAAAACTTTCCTGGCTACTAGAGAGGGTGGGCATCTCTTCACACATTGCATGGACACACAATTTTACTGCATGGAAGAGAAGGAGTAGATCTGGAAGACTGGAGAGAAATGGTCCTAATGTACTGAGACACACCCAGTGCCTCCAAGGTCAGGAATGCCTCGAGCACAGTAACACTTCCCTGGTAGGTGGCTGCCACCAGCATAGTTCTCAGGGACTCATGGGAGCTGGTGAATCTGAATTGTCAGAATCACTGATGCAGTCAGTAGATAACTGGGATGCTTAATGTTGTCAACTTGACAGGATCTAAGATCACCTTGAGGACAGACCTCTGGACACTATGATGGAATTTGTAGATTGGGTTAACTGACATGTGGAAACTAACTGTGAGAGCACAGGTGGGAGAGTGTGTGTAACACACACACACACACACACACACACACACAGCACAGGCTGGAGCACCTCCATTTCACAGGCTGGAGCACCAAAGCAAACAGGAAGGGGACAGTGGACTGAGTACCAGCATTCACTTTCTCTGCTTCTTGCCTGTGCCTGGGGTGACCAGCTGCCTAGCCTTCCTTCCACTTAGCAGAGGGACTTTGCTGTGTGTCCCCTCAACAAGAAGCCAAAGTAAACCTTAGGTTGCTTCTTGCCAGGTATCTTGAGAGTAAAGTGATGAGAACGGTAATTAATGCAGTCGGTGAGGTGAGAGGGGTCCCAGAAGTGCAGCTGTGGATCCTTGGTAATCAGCGATCTTCACGAACATAAGTCAAAATAACTCTCCTTCTACAATTACATTCTTCCTTTACATGAAGTAAATTTCTCTGACAGTAAAATGCAATAGATGGTGAATTTCAAGAGAAATCACATTTAGAGGTTCGAAGACCTAGGGAGCATAAAATAAAAAGACAATTCACTTCCCAGCCCATTTATGAGTCATTTTCCACAAGGTGTGCACAGTGTGCTGGTGGCTTAAAATTATTTCTTGTTTATGTCTGGCTCTTAGGAAAAATGCAATGTAAAGTCAGATCTGAAATATTTGAGACTCCAATCAACCTTTCTAGATTCTTATGAAGGTAACCACATTCACAGACCTGGAAATGATGGCTCCTTGCACCTCTAAACTGTACACTGCAGTACTCAAAACTAGCCTGGACTGTGTAGCACGACCCTGTTCAAAAAAGAAAAAGCGGGGCCAGAAATCATATTTGATTTTAAGTGTGTGTGTCAGAGAGTAACCTGATGTTTGTGTTATATGACAGTCCTAAAGAAATCAATGCTGTTATTTGCCTTTCCATCAAAATGCATGTGTGTTCCACCAAAATACATGTGTGTTCCATCAAAATGCATGTGTGTTCCATCAAAATGCATGTGTGTTCCACCAAAATGCATGTGTGTTCCATCAAAATGCATGTGTGTTCCACCAAAATGCATGTGTGTTCCATCAAAATGCATGTGTGTTCTGTCAAATTACATGTGTGTTCTGTCAAATTGCATGTGTGTTCCACCAAAATGCATGTGTGTTCCATCAAAATGCATGTGTGTTCCATCAAAATGCATGTATGTTCCATCAAAATGCATGTGTGTTCTGTCAAATTGCATGTGTGTTCTGTCAAATTGCATGTGTGCTCCATCAAAATGCATGTGTGTGCATTTTGTACACAGCTAAGTAGGTACATAACAGCAAAGAGTATTTTTGCAGTTTGGGAAAGATTCATTTCTGGTCTTAAACTACTACCTGAATGATCTCTGTCTTATTTGCTTTCTATTGCTGTTGTTGAGACCATGACCCAAAGCAACTTGAGGACAGAAGGATTTATTTCAACTCATAGGTCACAGTTCCCTATCCAGGAAGCCAAGGCAGGTGGTCAAGGCAGGAACCAAAGATCATAGGAATGCTACTTACTGGTCTTTCTCTTTCCCAGATTGATTGTTTTATTCAGCCGAGGACCACTTATCTGCCCAGGGGTGCCAGAGCCCACACTGGGCCTGGTCCTACCACATCAATTATTGATTAAGAATGCCCCACAGATATGCCCATGGGCCACTCTGATGGCCTATAAACATGTCTATGGGACATTTTCCTCATTGCTAATTGATACTAGAGGGCATAGACTCCTGTGAGTGGCATCACCCAAGGCAGGTGGGCCTGCGCTGTATTAAAAAAGGTGGGTAGCCATTAGTGAGCTATAATCAGCAACCCTCCATGGCCTCTGCTTCCATTCTTGTCTCCAGGTTGCTACTCTGGCATTCTAAGATGAAAGACTATAAGCTGTAAGAGAAAACAAACCCTTCTCTCCCTACATTAGCGCTTTAGATACTGTTTCATTGCAGCAGCAGAAATCAAACGAGGACAAATGTCCCATGTGTCATACTTCATTAAGAAATTTAATCCATTTGGGTTCTAAATAATAAGTGACTACACAGAGAATCTCAGATCTACATGTATTCCTTCTTGATTGGCACGAAAGCACGGGTGTTCAGATCCACAACGAGTTTGACGGTCAGTCGCAGTTCCTTCACAGTGAGCCGGTCGGCAGGGAATTGTCTCGACTACATTATCGATTCAAAATTGGAGTCACTGTCGCCAAATTCTGCTAGTATCTTCTGAACTGGTGAGAGTGGGAAGATTCCTTCCCAGCTGTGTGCTCTTATTAACCTTCCAGCACATTCTTTGTTCTGTTTTAGTAGGCGAGCCTGCCACATTTGACCTGTACACAAATAATCATGTTCATCTCCTAACTTCATGTTCCACAGGACCAAGAAAGTGACTGTGTGATCTGTATAGATGTTTGTCCAGTTTGAAAGATTGTGGGCTGTCCTGTCATCTTCATCACCTGGCTGGGATGGGTGTGTGAACTTTCCCTGCCCTGAATATCCACATAAGCCCTGTCTTTGTGGAAGGGAGCTCTTTCTATGTGTAGACATTGTCAAGGCTGGGACGTCTATGGTAGCACTGTGAAGAAGTATTCCTTAATATCAGCTGTGCAGAGAGGACGTGGAGCCATTAATTCTGACTCTTCCAGTAAGGAAGCAGGAGGCATGTGCCACAGTGTGAAATGAGTGATGCATTGGGAATCTCACGTCACAATCTCTCCCCTTCATAAGGTAGCAAGGGACTAGGCTCTTTTTACTTTAGGAAGGTAATCAATGTGTCAGCAACAGAACTTCAGGGACGGGGTCATGGGAGAAGCACCTGGATTCACACCAAGAGCCAGAATGCTATGGAGTAGAGAATGCTCTCATGTCCCAGGTCCTCTAACTAGAAGTGTTCTCTCTATATAAAGGACAGAGCATTGTCTTCCTTGTGCAGAATACTTGGAATGACACAAAGCTGTCTAAAGACTCCTTGTGAGGGTTTAACCAATAAGTGAACCTGATCACCCCTCACACTGCCCTCATCTCGGAGCCCCTGGCTAGGCATGGCTTTTCCTCTGAGCCCTTCATCCTGGAGCCCATGCTAGGCATGGCTTTTCCTCTGAGCCCTTCATCCTGGAGCCCATGGCTAGGCATGGCTTTTCCTCTGAGCCCCATCACCATCTTCAAAGACCAGGTTGCAGTGCTGTCTCTTCATGGACTAATGAGAAAATAGTCTGAGGTACCAGTGTGCAGGACCAGCAGTCTCTGGCCACAAATCCTCTCCACTGCTACTAAGGACAAAGGAGCCTGGCCTGCAATGCTGGTACAGCAAGCAGAGTGCATGTGGACCTGCAGAAGTGACCTTACAGGATGAAAACCTTACATCACAGCGCACAGTCAAGAGAGTTATTATAGCTACCAATGCACACAGCTCTGGGCTTGTTATAGTTACCAATGCACACAGCTCCAGGCTTTTTGGCCTTTGGGTTTAGAAAAATATTTTTCTCAGCATATTCTCAAAATCCTGGGTTTTCCACACAGATTTCTAGGAACTTTCAATCATAGTGTACTTGTTAGAGACAAGGCTGCCTGAGGATAGCCCTGGGACCTGGCCTTTCAAACTGAGGAATGTATGACCAGAAGGGGCTGCATGCAGCCAAGGCATTTCTGAGGAGGCTCTGCAGAGATACAGTAGCCTCTGACTCCAGGGACTAATGGGAAGAACACTGTGAGGCCTAGCACAGGTTATGGAGGCAGGAAACATAGGCTGCATGGTGAGTTCCAAGCTGTGGGGCTTCTGAAGAGCTCAGCAGGGACAGAAACCAAAAGGCCTGAGCTGCAAAGAATGTGAAATAGGGGGCCTTGTGTGCCTGAAGCTCATGCCTGGGAATGGCAGGTCTGCCTGGCTCGGTTCCCAGGCCTCCCTTAGACGTCTCTTAAACAGAAATGGGTGGGATATACAAGTCGAGTTGCTACCATTCTGTCATGAATAGAAACTGGAAAAAGATTGTTATGAGACATGCTTATTTCCAGTAAAAGCAGCCCTCTGTTCATACACACACACACACACACACACACACACACACACACACACCATACACACACAGGCAAACACACAGACACACACAGATAGACACACAGTCATACAAAGACCAAAGACAGACACATGTACACAGAGACACACAGACACATGAAGATACAGCCTAACCAGAGGAGCCCAGAACAGAAAATGAGTGCCCACATTCATGTCCCTCTGCTCCCACACAGACCGGATGAAGCCCCGAGCTCCCAGTAATGCTCAGAGGAGAGAAGAAAATCTAGAGAGGGAATGAAATGAAAACATTTAGCCTGTGACTGTGTGTCAAGACTGTTGACTACAAGAAGAACTTGGCAATGACTTATGAAGATATAAGAAACAATCATAAAGCTTTCAAAATACAGGGTTAGTGGAAAGCATCAAGAGTAGGAGGTTAGGAAGGGAAAGAACAAAAGCCATGATTAAGAAGAGTCAGTCTCACTCCTGTACCATATAACTGGCTTTTAAAAGAAGTAAGACAAAAGCAGTTCCTCAAAGGGGTCACAGATAATTCTTCTCTGCAATACTTCCTCCTCTTCCTCTTCCTTCTCCTTCTTCCTCTTCCTCCTCATCTTCTTTTTCTTCTTCTTCTGTTTTCAAGATAGGGTCTCTCTATGTAGCCCAGGCTGTCTTGAAACTAACTCTGTAGATCAGGCTGGCTTTGAACCCAGAGATTTGCCTGCCTCTGTCACCTGAGTCCTGGGATTAAAAGCATGTGCTACCATGCTCAACTAACTCTTCTTTGGAATCTTAAAACCAAGAGTCTATTGTAATAAATAATAGCATCCCCACACACCCTGGGAATATGAACTTCTGGAGTGAAGAAGAACACTCAAGGCATGAAGTTCAAAGGATAAGACTCACAGGCTACGAGCTCATGATACTATGGTGTAGAAGGCAGGAATCAAGGTCTACAGAATTCTAAAGGAAAGGGGAGATGTGCCTCTCAAAGGACATGTAGGTAGAGCACATGCCCCAAACAGACTTACTTTTGTAGACAACCTATGGCATCAGCTACTTATGTCATGAAAGAGGTGATAAAACACAGGATCCAGAACAGAGGAGCCAGGGTACCTGAGCCAGTTCTGTAGAAAGATTCACCAGAGTTATTATTTCAAAATACAGTGCTAGCACCATCGTGACATGGAAAGAGCAAGGTCATAAGTATTGAAAAGTCATTTGTCATTAGAGTTAAAAGATCCTTGAATGACAAAGGATGTATCCATTAAAAAAAATTTTAAAAGACCTGTCTTAGTTACCTTTCTATTGTTATGACACTATACTATGATCAGGGTAACTTACAGAATAAAGAATTATTGGGGCTTACAGTTGCAGAGTCCATGACCATTATAGCATGGTGCATGGCAGCAGCAGGCAGCTGGAGCTGGAGCATAGCTGAAAGTTTACCTCATCTGTAAGGAGAAGGCAGAGTGAGGAATAACTAGACCTGGCATGAGCTTTAGAAACCTCAAAACCCATCCCTCATTACACACCTCCCCCAACAAGGCCATACCTCCTAATCCTTCCCAAACAGTTCCACCAACTGGGGACCAAGTATTCAAGCATCTGAGCCTGTGGAGGCCATTCTCATTCAAATACCACACAACCTCGGAGGTTACAAAACAGAAGCTGACTTTAACTTGGTCTCTGAACAGCAGTCAGCCTATGAATCATGAACAATGAACCACTTGCCTTAGATGTCCTCAGGAGAGGCTCAGTGCATAGGAGCTCTCAGGCTTCACTTGGCCTTGCCTTTGTTCTCAATCCTAGGACTGTTTTCTTATGAAATATCCACTGCAATTAGCATTCTGCCAAACCTGCTTTGGCAAACGCAGCAACAAATAAGCAATTTAAGTTTCTACAAACACAGAAATGTTTCCAGGAACTCAAAAATCTTCAACGCCTTCTGGCTGCCAGTTTTCCCATTGCTCTTTTGGATTTTTGTCTTGTGAAATTCAGACATGATAGCCAAGAACTTCATTGCCAATATCACCAACAAACAAGGCGCTTCCCCTGTGCATTCATTCGGGATGTGTAACTCCAAGCTGCGGTTCAATGTACTTGAGTTGCCTTTTGTGTGGTATTTAGGGTCCGGTTTAATTCTTGAGCATAGGAATCCTAGTTTTCCTAACACGAAGGAGAATGTCTTTTTTCTATTGAGTCTTCTTGGGGGCCTTGTCATAAATTGTCTTAGTTGGGTTTTGGGGGTTTTGTTTGTTTGTTTGTTTTTGTTTTTGTTTTTGTTTTGTTGTTGTTGTTTGATGTGAAGAGGCACCAATTAAAAGAAAACATTTAATTGGGGCTGGATTACAGTTTCAGAAGTTTAATTCTTTATCATCATAGTAGGAAGCATGACGGCACACAGGCAGACATGACGGTGGAGGGGCAGCTGAGAGTTTTACATCTGGATCCACAGAAGAGGATGCCACACTGGGTCTGACTTGAGCATCTGAGACCTCAAAGCCCACCCCTAGTGACATACTTCCTACAAGGCCATGCCTCCTAACAGTGCCATTCCCATGTATGTTATACGAACTTATTTCTGAGCTTTCCATTCTCTCCCACTAGCCTGTCTGTTTTAATGCCAACACCGGGATGTTTTCATTACTATAGCTTTGCGATAATGCTTGAAATCAGAAGTGTGGAAGCTCCATCTTTGCTTTTATTTCTCAAGATGAATGTGGCTACTTGGAATCTTTCCTGGTTCCATATGAATTTCAGTTTAGTGTGAGGAAGACATGAGAGAGGGGACTTTGAGGCCAATGAGTACAATCTTCTGTTCTATGGCACAGAAAAGTCTGGAAATGAAGACAATAGCTAAGGACACCACATAATACCCTGAAAGTAGCCAAGGAAGCAGTTTGGCTGCTGGTCCCACCAAGAGACAACAGAGGTTACGGCTGTGATGCTCTGATAGACTGTAGATATTATTTCACTTGGTGTCTGGGTGTCACATAGCATGTTTTATGAGTTAAATGCATCTAATGAGAGAGACATGCTTTCCCAGGTCTTACAAGCCACTCTTCCTCACCCATAACGCCTACCTCTAGGAACTGAACACATAGAAATTACCAAATACAACCAAGTTGTGAGAAGTTTCCCTGTGTGGACCAGAACCTACAGTGTTTCCGTGAAGTTTCCAAGGTGGATTAGAGTTGCTGATGCTCACAGAAGTCGTCCCCCTAAATTGATAAGAACACAAGAAACAAGAGCACCAATACTGCAGTTCTGAGAATGCGCTTGCTTGAGGCCAGGGATGCAGAAGAGAGTTCTACTCCCAGCTGCTTGTTGTGCCTCACCCCTGTCTCGAAGCTACATATGTGGCTATGACCAAAAGTGAGAGGATACTTAATGACTGGACCAGATGGAGTGGTCTCCCTCCCCATGCCTTACCCTGCTTTCTGCTGTAAGACAGTTTTTAAAGACCCTAGACTAGCAGCTCCACTGTTCCCTATGGGAGCTCTGCCTTCTTCCTGTCTCTTCCATGCCCAGCTAAGAGTTGGAATAACTTTCTAAATCAACTCATCCTCTGTGCTCCCCACATTGAATTCTTTACATTTGGGAGGTAAGAACCCAATGGAGACTATGTGTAAATCTTGTGTGAGCAGGAATAGTATATGCACCCTCAGTCCTAAGCTAAAGCCTCTTAAGAGCCAAGAGAGGTTATAACTTTCAGAGACACCCCAATATTTCCCATAATAAACTGGAGTCTCATTATTGGGGGACAGGAATCCAGAACAGCACTGTTTGATCAGCTGTGTGCAGAGACTTCTTTAGCAAGAGTGTGAGACCATGTTATATGATATCTCACGCAAGACTGGATACACTGAAATCTCATGTTACAGTCATGTTGCCAAATCTTCCTTTGATTTTTTTCCTCAAGCTTTTAAAAGGTATCTCCAAGTCCTTATCCTAGGGCAGTGGGCTATGGGATCTGAGACTTAGATTCTGGCTTCAGAGCTGTCTGGGGAATGTCTCTTCTTCGTGCTTTCTGATGATGGCTTCTCTGACAGTCAGTGTGGGTTACTGAGGATAATACTTGGAATTTTAATCATTACTTCTAATGTGCTATTCACTGAACTGTCTTTGTCTCTCTAATTGCAGGCTCTGTGCCACAAAGACTGTTTCCATTAAGATTGTCCAGCTTTCCCTGCCTATTCAAACTCAAGGTACTTGGCCAATGGGGCTGTTTTGTTTGTTTTGTTTGATTAAATGGCAAAGCATTTTCTACAGGAGAATTTTTGTTTTATATTGACAGCTTTTTTGAGGGTGATGGTGGTATTCAAGTTCTCCTGGAATCCTGACAGTTATCCATCGGTGCGTCTCAGCTGTGAACAGATAAGACCATCACCTACTGTACGTTATTAATGAATAATTAATTATCCATTAATTCAGGGGAAGTACACAGCCTTCCCCTGCCTATCTCCCCTTGGCAAAGTAAGATTTGTTTATTAATGTAAGCTCTTTCTCGGAGTCGCTTCCCCCACCCCATTCCTGTGCACTGAGATAGCCTTGCTTGTGCTAAGGCTCAGGTGACCCCTCTGTGTACCTCTCATGTGCTCACCCTCTTGGACTCAGCCCCGAAGACTGCTCCTGGGCACTGAGGACAGCAGCATGCAGTCAGGATAGCACTTGTTGGTCTGGTATTGACTGAGATCGGGGAGGTTTTCCAGCTTCTGCTCTTACATAGTGGTATGGTGGATATATTTGTTCCACTCCCTAAGGAGCGACCTACAAGTCAAAAAATCAGTTGGCAATGCTTCCGCCCCATTACATCATGCCACACGGCCTCCAAATAAGATGGCAGCACACAGGAGCTATGGCCTGAAGTGTTTCCAAATGGCCTGAGCAGGCCTGACTTTCACCCTTGTAATTCACTCTGTGCTGATTTAAATGGCACACTACTGATCTTTTGTTTGGTATTTATTGTTTATTTATTTCTTTATTTACTTTACATCCTAATCCTAACTCCCTCCTCTCCTCCCAGTCCTTCCCTTTTACCTCACCCCACCTCCTTTTCTCCTCAGAAAATAGATCTCCCGTGAATATCAACCCTCCTTGGCATATCACATTGTAGTAGGACGAGACTCATCTTCTCCTACTGGGGCTAGACAAGGCAGCCCAGTTAGGGGAAAGAATCCAACAGCAGGCAATAGAGTCAGAGACAATCTTGCTCCTGCTGTCAGGGGTTTCAACCTGTACCTATCTGATTAATCCCACCGTTGACTTAGATGACCTATGGCTTTAAGTGAGCCTTCTCCTGGATTCAATGATGTCCATATTTGCCTCGCTGGCCCGGCTTTCTTGCAGACCTGGAGGCTTGCGTATTTCAGCCTTTTCCTTGCATATTTGGTGCCACTTCCAACAGACATAACATGTGCAGGGAGCAGCTCTCATGGTTCAGAAGCATCCACCCTACAGGGCATATCCAGACTCAGCAGCTCAGATGAATTTATTGTGGCGACTGTGGCTACTCTCCCTCTCCTCCAACAGGGAGGCACAGAGGCCCAAACTAGGAATCACAGCCGTGGGCACCACTCACATCTCTCCCACCAAGTTCAGTGCCGTCCACTGTTCACCTGAAGAAGTGTCCGGTTGGGTTCTACCTGCCTTGTGTATTCTCTACAGCAACCAGCATGACCACTTAGAAACTTCCTGATTATCCCATCCCCTCCCCACATCCTCCACAGTGGGGCTCAAAGTGTATACCGTGATGAGGCTGCCTGGCCTCCTGGACGCAGTGGATCCAATTACAATCATTCCCCAATTCACAGAAGTCATGAAGAAGTCTGACCCTCTAAACCCCTTCCTTAATATCTCCACTGTCAATGCAAAAGCACAACTCTCACCTCCAAAGAGAGTTTATTCATGAGCCAAATATGAGTGACCAAAGCCTGGGAATACAGATTTAGGTTACTCCAAATCCCTTGTTCCAATGTGGTAACAGCTTGATGAAGTTTTTAATTATTTTTTTATTTTCAGGGAAGAGTGTAAATGTAGTCCCCCAACTACCACACATTATGCAAATGAGTTTCCTGGACTTGGAAATCCCAAGTGCAAGAGATGAGCCTCAGCCTGAAAAAGCCATTTCCTTAATCATGACGTCTCTCCTGCCAAGGGAGCAGTGCTGAAAAGCTTAGAGTGACAGAACAGTCATAAGTCAAGGCACTTTCCAAATACATTCATGGAAACATCACAGAGGCACATCACAGGGAAGTGGGGGAAGTCTGCTATACACCCCAGAAACCAAGAGCATTCTCTGTCCTCTGCTTGGCTGAAAACAAGGGATCTCTTCCTTCACTCCGTGGGACTTACCCAATGGTGGCAAAGATGCTATAGAAGACAAAGCAGAGCCATAAAAGGCATCAAGGAGACAAAAGATGACCAGAGACAACCTGGCTCTGGAGACATCTCAGCCTCTACTGAGCACTGCTGTTCTAATCAGCCTTGAAGAAGGGTCCAGAGAAGGTGTGGCTTTCTTCAGGAATACAGGAATACCACAACCTTGCTCCTATGGAGAACACATCCTCCACTGCTTATAGCCATGAAGCTTGTAGCAGACTCAGACCTCTGCAGAGAGCCATGGCAGAGGGGAGCAGAGAGCACAGCTGTCAAAGGCCTCCTCAGAGGGTAGGAAGCAGAAGAAACTGGAGAACAGAAGGCAGGCCTCCCTTGGAAGAGATGTCAAGGAAAGGACCTGCTTTCCCGTGGCTTTGCATCTGCCGGTCCTCTCCAGTAGATGCATGTGGACATTCAGGTATCCCCAGAGATACTTTACAGACAACTGGGACTCCTCAGAGAATTAATATGGGCAGCCAGGAGCTCCAGGAGAGCCTTAAGTGCAAACTCATTCAAGAGATGAGAGGACAGGGCTCAGGCCATCAGCGCAGCACTAAAGATTCACACAATGGAATACTATTGTGTGGTTAAGAAAAACAAAGCTATTAAGTTCACAAGTAAATGGATGAAGCTGGAGACAATCGTTCTGAGGTAATGCAGACCCAGAAACACAAGCCTTACAGCTTTCCCTTCATTTGCGAGTGTTAGCTTTCAATCTTCACATGTGTGTACTTCATTTGGGGTCAGGAAATTACTACCGGGCCATGAGCCGGGTGGAGACTTTCAAGGGAGGGGAGATGGAACACAGTGCTTAGAAAGGTTGGAGCAGAGGAATGGAACAAAATGGAGGGGACCACAGAGCACAGAAGAGGAGCAAAAGCTGTGTCTCTGTATGTGTGCACATATGTGTGTGAGTATGTGTGTGCATGTGTGAGTGCATGTGTGCATGTGTGTGTGCATATATGTACCTGTGTGTGCTTGTGTGTGTACATGTGTGTATACATTATGTATGTGTGTGAGCATGTGTGTGCATGTGTGTGAGTATGTATGTGTATGTGCATATGTACATGCTTATGTTCATGTGTGTATACATATATGTATGTGTGTGAACATGGGTGCTTGTGTGTGTGCTTGTGTGTGTGTGTGCATGTATGTGCCTGTGTGCATGCTTGTGTGCATGTGTGAATGTGTGTGTATGCATATGTATGTGTGTGTGTCTGTGTGTCTGCGTGTTTTGAAAAAAAATGAATATACACATAGAGAACATATTTAACACACTAAATGCTACTAAATACCAAACACTAATAATAATCTCTTTTTATCTTGTGAATATATGAGTGTGTGTCTGAGTGTATGTATGTGCACCACATGAATGGAAGAGCAAAAGAAGGTCAGAAGAGAGATCAGATTCCCTGGAACTGAAATTACAGACCATTGTACACCACATGGATGGTGGGAACATGACCTAGGCCCTCTACAAGAACATTCATGTTCTTAGCCAGAGTTACCTCTCCAGCCTGTTTTGATAATGTTATATCAAATAATTAGTGAATTTAGTATTACAACATGATGTATTTGATATGTAAAATTAATAAAGTGTTAAAAGTGTTTATTCATGAAATATTTAAATGTAAATAGATTTGTCTATTAGAATACAGTACACATAAATATGTGACTATATTGCTATCATGGCATAAGGTGTTGGAAGTTACATGTTCATAAGGATGCTCTGAGCTTTAGTTTCCAGATGCCTGACCATTTTTGCTGCTGATTACAGCAGGTGTTTCGGCATGTTTTGTGCCATCTTGTCCCACGAGTGCATCCAAACACTATGCTGCCGCACCGCAAGAGGGCTCCCCCTGGGGGATTCCCAGACTTTAGGTCTTAGGGAGTGCTGTGTGCCCTTAGCGTGTACACCCACTTCAAACAATGGACTAGGTCTCTCCCCTTCTAGCAACCTCCAATGACTTTCTGTGGTCAGTTTCCCTTCAAATGTACTTTGGGATACATAGGAAAATAAGAGATGGGAGAGCAGTCTGGATGGATGGTTATAGATGCCTGTGCAGAAATGCAAACTGTACCCTGTCACAGAACTTTGAAGAAAGTCTCACACCTATGCATAGTTTTGTGTGCATTGATATCAGATGCAACCAGGTAAGGAACAAAGGCTTACATAACCCAAACCTGTCAATCAAAACAAAACACCTTCACAACAACCCTTAGCAACCAATTCTTCCTATTTGTGGCCCCAAGAAAGGCATACGGGATCAGGAACCAGTCCTTGAGTACTGTAGCTCTGGTGACCTGCTGCTGTCCTGCAGCATGACTGTCCCTTGATTTGCTTCTGCATAAAGTTTCCTTGTCACTTTATAATCTATGTGAATGTCTCCATTTCTCTGAACAAGATGCCAAGAACCTAGAAATACTTGATTCCCAAAGTGACCCGAATAACAGGAGGACCTACCAGGAGGAAAGCCCATATCGCTTCTTTCACCTTCCCAGAAGTTCACAGGCCTTGGATGTTAACACTTTTCTCAGAGAAATGAGTTTTCAGACAGGGTCTTCTTATACTGTAATTCAGACTGGTCTAAAATTCACCAAGTAGCCCATGCTGGCCTCAAGCATCCTGCCTGTCTCCCAAATGCTACCAAGTCCTGAAAATTCAATATTTTTTTTAATCAAATGCTCTGTGCATAAATGTTCTCCTGTACCGTCAGATTCCTCAGAAGATAGTGACATATGGATATCACAGTAAACACATTTTTAATAAAACTTTACTACAAAGATACAGAGAATGAACTGGGCATAAGGGAGAAGGAATGAGGCAGGTGGATAGTCATAAGTCTCCACCCTTTATCCCCCTCTCTTAGCTTTTCTAGAAACCAGAACCACTCGTGACTAGCCAAGGACCCTAAAATGTCTCTCAGACTGAAGAGACCAACAGTGCGAAAGTAGAGGAAAGACCATAATGACACAATCAGCACACAGGGAAATTAAAACACTCTAAGACTCTTCTGGGACAAGTATACCTACCCACAAACCCTTCAGTAATTCGGTTTCATCTGGGTTATTGTCTTATTGTCTGCAAAACTGACTGGATGGGCTTCAGCAAGTAATGCTCAGGGGGATTTCAGACACAGAAAAGTAATGTTTGCACCAAGCAACCGGGAACTCTTAAATTCTAAAAAGGAATACACGAGACCCTCCCAATTATGCAAACTGGCCTAGCCACAGGAGTGTGGCTACAATCCATTTGCGTTTTCATTGCGATTTTCCTCATACAGTAATCAGGTGAGAGTATGCCTTATGGGCACGAGGAAGACGTTTCAGTGAATAAAGATATAATAAAAAATATAGATGCTCAACAGAGGCTGCTATCAAATTAAAGACAAAACTAATAATCTGAGGAGCTACTGCAGGGAAGGCAATTCGGAAGCCTGGTGAGAGCTTTTCACCTCAGCAGACCCTCCACTCTCCTCGTGTATTGAACAACCAATGACAATAACGTGTTATTAAAGCAAAATTAGATGTTAAATGCAGTTATCAAAGGGGGGGAGCATAATAACGTTACTCACACAGTGCTCCTATTCTAAGAATTACATTTTTAGCCTGACATGTAAACCATAATGCTCTTTGGTGATAAAGCTAGAAAAGCACCTTAGAAATAACTTCTTTGTTGGTCAATTGAGCCCTGAGAGGCCCTGTGGCCACCTGATATCAGGACGAGAAACTGTGGCAGGGACAATGGAAAACACCCAGGAAGGACCAGCAGAGAATGTGGGGAAGAGCCTCCCTGTATCCTTGATATGAGCCTCAGTACAGAGCAGGTGTGCTCGCTCTCTCCTCTCTCTCTCTCTCTCTCTCTCTCTCTCTCTCTCTCTCTCTCTCTCTCTCTCTGTGTGTGTGTGTGTGTGTGTGTGTGTGTGTGTGTGTGTGTGTGTGTTTGTAAATCAGAAGACAATCCAATGTCATTACTCCAGAGCTTCCTACCCTCAATTCTTGGGTCAGGGTCCTCCGCTAACCTGGGTTAAGTTTAAGCTGGCCAGCCAGGTTCAGAGAGTTACTTGTCTCTGCCTCACCAGTGCTGGGATGCCAAGGACTTGCTATCATGGCCTACTTTTTCATATGGATTCAGAGGACCACCTCAGCCCTCTGCTCTGCAGTCATTTTATGTACTGAGACTCTCCCCAGGATGGAATAGCAGGTTTTGTTTTGTCTATTGGAGGCCCTTCAATCCAGAAAACACTTAACGGACTCATGACCATCTTACAAAAGACATAAGGAGAAAAATTCCATGAGACTTCACTTGATGGATCTTATGGTGGAAGTTACTTCAGTAGCACTAAGTAATGTTAAGCTTTTCACATTTTAGGAATCTCCTTGGTTTGTTTTTGCAGTACTGGGGCCAACCATGCTCCGTGCTACACCAATGCTCTCCCATAGAACCACACCCCAGGCACTTACTGGGAGATTACAGGTGGATGCTCTACCACTGAGCCACACCCCAGACCCTGTCACTCCTTTATGTTCCTCTGTTCACCAAGCAGCATGGATTTTTGAAGCCAACATGGTTTTAGACACAGCTGATACCCACCTGTGCTAGAAAGCTGGGTTCAAACCAGGCCTGGGTCTCAGTACATGATACTATCTCTGAGAATTGCCCTAATTAGAGGGAGACTCAGAAAAGCTTAAACATGCTAATACTATACACAGGGCTGACTGGCTTCCTCTGTCTCTTTGGTAATAGTTCGTCTGATCCAGTACATTGAAGTGTGAGATACTCTGTCATCTGGATTCTTACCAAGAGTTGAGTCTTCTGCCAGCTGAGGAAATCAGCTGTGTGTGTGAAGACTCAGCAAGCTGTCTGTGCTGGACAGGGGAGCTCTGTACAGAAACCTTCTCAGGACAGACTTCAGAAACGTAATAATGGGATCGTAGATCCAGCCTGCTCAGCACTTCCCCTCTCACAGATCCCAACCACTGCCCTACTGAGAGTACTGTCTGTGATTCTCTAGCAAACAGACTTCCAGATGACAGGGTTTCTTACCAGGGAAGCGAGTTCTGGCATCTCCCTGTCTGAGGTACTTGTTACAGTGACAGGAAGCCAGCTAGCACACTTACCTGCTACTAAAGAGCCCCTACTCCAAATGCTAGGAGTAGGTAGTAGACAGTACCTAAACAGGAAAGAGCCAGAAATACAGGGAGGGCTTATAAACATGTGCATTAGCTAAGCATGGCTAGCCTTTCTATGGATACTGATATCTAATCAAGTCTCATGGGGAACCCGAGAGGAAGTGGTGAGCTTCAACATGAGGAAGAGCCATGCTTACATCTGCACAGAGGGGACAGGGGGAGCATGTGGGGCTTCCCAGAGAACAATGGCACTCAACTTAAAGGGACATGCTGTGGGGAAAAATGATTCCTGGTGCATTTCTTTTAAAACCCTGAGTGATTTCCTAGTTGAGATGTCAAAGGACATCTAGTTAGAAAGAAGAGTGACAGGAAAAATAGAGAAAGGACCTAGGTGGGCATCCCATGGTCCAGCAGGTAAAAGTTTAGTTCACTGTTGTTTATAAACTACATGAAAGTAGGATATCTTTCTGCAAAAGAAGCTGGGATCATCCAGTTAACTGCCTAGTATTATGTAGCAGTTTCCTTCCCAGATTGGAGCATTCTGTTGTGCAGGGAAGTTAATTAAGAAAAGAGGAAACCACTCAACAGTTTCAGGAAGTTCCTGAAGCTTACAAGTTTCACTGGGCCCCTCCCTTCCCAAAAGAATATAAATAGTAAGGGTTACTGAAAGTCACTCCCTGACAAGCGGCATAGCCTGAAACACGCAGAGATGAGCAGCTAAGCTACCAAGAGGAGAATCAGATCAACTGAGCTTCCTGGAAAGGACACTCTCCAACCTCATGAGCCATCTGCACTCCATGAACTGAGCTCCAGGTTTCTAACCTCTGTGAGCTGTACCTCATCCTGGAGTGGGCTTTGATGACACAGCAGTCTTTGAGTCATTTCTGCTCTTATATGTAACCTCTCACCCATTAAGTAACCCCAATAAAACTCATTTGTTTCCAAGTTGGACTTTAGCAGTGTTTGTTATTTGTTTTACGATGGGTTCCCTATCTGGGGTGAGTAGATGTTCCTTCACATCTCCCTAGATAAAGGGTCAAACAGCACCAACTCATCTTCTTTTTCTATTGACAGTTGCTTACCTCAGCTATAGGCCCACATGGAGAAATATATGTTAAGACCACAGAAGCATGAAATTATGTTCTGAGATTGCTTTCTGTTTCTCAAAGGAATAGTCATGATCCTTTTCTGATGAGATAATTATTACCTATTAATTTGAAAAAGTCGTGACAGTACCAAGAGGAACTATAAAATGATCTATAATTAACCCCTGGTCATTTTAAAGTATTTATAATGGAGCTGGGGTGATGGCTGAGTAGGTTATATGCTTGCATGAGGACATGAGTTCAAATCCCCAAGACTCACATAAAAATCTGGAAATGGTGGTGCATGTCTATTATCCCAATGCTGGGTATACAGAGACAGTAGATCTCTGGGGCTTCTTGGCCAGCCAATCCAACTGAAGGTTCAGGGAAAGACCCTGTTCCAAAAAGTAATGTGGAGAGTAGGTGATTAAGACAACCAACACTGACCTCTGGCCTGCACACACACACACACACACACACACACACACACACACAACAGTAGATGTACCTGAGTGATAGAGACTAGCACATAC
>JADRCG010010558.1:1448105-1458909 GCA_019844195.1 Rhabdomys dilectus | reverse complement strand
AGTACATGCACAAAACAATATTACTTATTAACTTACTCTTTTGCACAAGTGGCAGTTAATCTTTATAAAAACAATGTAACATTGCCTCAAGAGCTGGAACTTGACCTGTTATCTTAGTTTCTTTTTCTGTCTCTGTGATTAAAATACTCTGGTAAAAAATAACTTAACGAAGAAAGTTTTTATTCTTGGCTTACTGTTAAAGGATAAGGCCTACCATGATGGGGAAATCAGGGCAGCAGGAACTTGAAGCAACTGGTCACATGGCATCTACAATCAAAAAGCAGAGTGGTGGATGCATGCTTCAGCTCAGCTCCCTTTCTCTGTTCTTATAGTCCAGGATCCCAGCCAGGGAACAGTGCCACCCACAGTAGCTGGTCTTCCCGTCAATTAACGTATTATTGATAATTCCTTTATGGGCAAGCCTAGAGGTTCATCTGCAAGCTGACTCTATATTCTGTCAAGTTGAAGGCATTCACCATCACATTCTCCTTCCCCTAGTCCTGTCCCAATTCCCAACAACCGTCAGAAGCAACTACCATTGTTGCCATCATGGATCTGTCATTAAATGTGATGCTGTGATGGGAAACTTTCAGGGCTGCTCTCCCTCTGCTCTCTTTGTAATGGGTGCTCTCTCATTCACACTACCAGAAATTTTAGTGTCCTCCAACTTCTGCTGTAAGTGAGGTCATCACATGGACTTCACAGCACAAAGATTACACACACACACACACACACACACACACACACACACACACACTTAAACCCTACTTGTCCTAACTCAGTTTCTGTTCCCTTGCTAAAATAGTCTGGCCAATAGTAACTTAAGGAGGAGTTTATTTTTCATCTTACATTTTCATCAACTTTGGCAAGTTGAGACAAAAACTTAAGTCAGAAATTATCGTGGCGGGACTGCAGTAGTGACCACGGAGGAATGCTACTTACATACTCAATCTCAGGGTCACACTCAGCTACCTTTCTTCTATAACCCAAGCTAGCTGCCTAAGGATGGTGTCACTTCATGGGCTAGTCCCTCCTACACCAATTAGCAACTGAGAAAATACCCCACAGGCATACAGACAATTCTTCATATGAGATTTCTTCATCCCAGATACATCAAGTTGAATGAAAATTTGTCATCACACTAGGTTTGAGGAGGAATAGAAATCTTCCCCTAAGTAAAGTGTTAGTCACAGGTTGAAAAGGTGCTGCAGTTGGCAAAACACAGAGCCAGGATGAAAAAGCCAGGCATGGTGGCACAGGCTTGTAATCTCAACTTGAGGAGGTAGAGAAGATAGATTCCTGGGTATCAATGGCCAGCCATCTTGTCCAAATCAGAAAGCCCAAGGCTAGTGAGAAACATTTGTCTCAAAGACCAAGATGGGTAGCACTTGAAGGTTGCTAAAGGTCACCCAAAATTGACTTCTGACATGTACAGTCACACATACACAAACACGTGCACACATGAATGTGTACACACATCGACACATAGAGAAAAAGAGAGTGTGTTAATGCTGTGACCCCTGCGTTCTCCTTGGCCCTCGTCATGACTTCCTCCACTTGTGCAGTTGATTTGCCTTATCACATGTGTGGAGTGTTCTTAACAAGCAGCATCCAGGGCGATATGTAGGAGAGACATCATTTCTCTTCTGTGTTGCTGCAGTCTTATATGAGACCTTCTTATCATACAGAAAAGCATCTCATCTCTTGCTTGAAAGTTCTCACTAGCACTTTTGGTTTTGTTAATAGCAAAGCTATATGGACATGACTGACATGTTTATGAAGAAAGTTGGCTCCTAGTGAAACCTAGTCTCTGTCGATGCTTCATCCACCTGCAGAGTTCTTGTGCTGGGCTGTGTGAGTACAGTGACCACTTTCCTACCCCTGGTACAAATCATTGGTTAAAACACTAAAGGGAAGTATTTATGTTGGCTCACAGCTTGAGGGGGTATGGCACATCATGGCTGGGAGGTCAAGATGCAAGGTGACTCCATGGCCTGGGACTCTTTACTTCATGACTTGGCAGAACAAGCAGCAGAAGGGGAAAGCTGGTCCCTTCTACTTTTCCCCTTTACCCTCCTTTTTCCTTAGTCTGGAACCAAAGAGTGATGCCACTCACCTTTGTGGTAGAGCTCCTTTTCTATGCCAATCCTCACTGGAAATGCTCCACAGACACATCCAGGAGTGTGTGTATCCCCGGGTGATTCTAAACCTAGTCAAACTGGCAGTGGAGATTCACCATCGCAACGTACTGTGGGTCCCACATCACCATGCCCAGTATGGGAAATTATTGTCATACAGACCTCTTTGTGATACTGAAGTCAGATTGACCCAACAACAATGTGGTGAGGAAAGGAATTAAAGTCACAACCCATCATTGAGGGAGGTCAGGGTGAAAACTCAAGGCAGGATTGTGAATCAAAAGCCATAGATGAAGCTCATTCTCTTCAGCTAACTTTCTTGTATAGCCCAGACCCTGTGTAGGAATGACCCCACCCACAGTGGACAGATCCCTTCAAATCAATTCTTAGCCAAGACAACTCCTCACAGACATGGCCACAGCCAAGGTGATCTGTGTAGTCACTTAACTGATATGCCCTCAAATGATTCTAGGCTGTTTCAAGCTGAGGGTTGAAGATAGCTAGATAGTTCTTAGCTAACGCCAAGACATTGGAATTTCCTCGGAAATCTCTTGCTGAGATGAGAAGAAGACAGAAGCCCGATGTCACACCACCTTGCAGGAAAGAATGGAACGCAGACAGTGTAAGTCAAGGATATGTCATCTTTACAAACACTGATAAACGATGCAGATCTCTTGCTTTCTTACTTCAACCTACACCTCCTGCCTGGACCCTGAAGATAGGCTCGTGAGGAGGAGTCATGGGACTTCTTTGTTCCTCTTCCTGATTTGGGCACAATGAATAACCTCCTTGTACATTGTTTTTTACTATTACTTGTGAGTTTAATGGGCTTATGGAGAGTCGGCAGTGTGACCTGACTTGCGAGAGGGCTGCTAGGGCCCAGATCTGGCCCTGACTCCAGTCAAAGCCCCACACATACAAGTCACATGGAGTGTTTAAGGGGTAAGTGATGTGACTTCAGCCCGTTCTCCAGGGTGTACAGGTGCTATCCAGAGCTGTGCCCACGTGTTGTCATCGACTCCCAGCACAGGGTTGTTGATTTACTGGGTTGTTTTCATCCTGGGCTCTCCAAAGGGCATCAATCACAGCATGCTATTCACACTTACCGACTCTGCATTTATCACTGCTGGCACACGCCAGGTATCCCAAATCAAGTGTTGAACGGATCAGTGGCTGCAGTGTGTCAGGAAAGGCTTTGCAAAGAATGACTGAGAGCTTCTAGCAAGCCCATTTTTCATGTTTCCAAAGGAAGGGGGCCCAGCTGGTTTTTTTCTTTTTTTTTTTTTTTGAGTACAGAGAAGCCTTCTGCCCATGACAGTGATGAACATATTAGCCAATTTGAGAGGTGCATGTTTGACTGTAATGTTCTAATTATGAAGAAGTGATGACAAACAAGAACAATCATGCCACAGCCATGCCTTCCCATGCCTGCCCCTGGTGAGCCTGGACTCTTGAATATCGGGAGGCCAAGGGAAGGAAATGAAAGGAGTGATTGCATATCTGGGGAGTTGAAGTGCAGTGAAAACCTATGCAAAGTTAACTACCAATTAAAAAATGATTTGTAAAGGCCAGATGTGCAGTCCAGACAATGAAAGAAATTCTAATTGGGACAGAACAGGGTGGGCTGAACCTGTAAGAATCAATTCCAAATGAAATAATTCACCAGGCTTCTCTTGCCCCTGATTTATGAGAATGAAAGAAGTATTCCTTTCACCATTTAAATTTTTCTTCTAGTTCTACACTCCCCAAACACCCTATTGTGGGGGCAGAGCACAGTTATCCACTTACGTGGAGGGCACCTTTTTACATGGAATCAAGAGATTTTTAGCAAGTGAATGTTTCGCAATCAACCATTAATACCATATTGTTCAAAAATAATGCTACCACAATAATTTTTAAATGTAACCTTTCTTGATTACATCTTTTTATTAAACCAAGTGTACCCACAAACACCGAGATTGTACATGCAAATCAACCAAAAACACAAAAACCTTAGAGAGGAATGCCGGTGGAATTTTGATTGAGGAAAGACCTTTCAAAGCAAGAGACAAAAGAACTTAAAGGAAAAACATTAATAAATTCAGCTGTTTTTAAAAATGCCATTTTAATCAAAGCTCCACCCAAATTAAAAACCAAATTGTACAAAAGCAGCATTAGGAAAAAGAAGGCCACAGAGAAAATTGTCCCAGTATGTCATCATGACCTTGACTACTCCATCAACACTGCCTGCCACCTCCCCCAGGGGGCACAACAATCTTATCACCCTGGACCATCCATCACCTCACAGTTCCGGGCAAGTCAACCATGATGGTGTCCAGTGTGTCCTTAACTTCCTTAGACTAGAGCAAGCTTTTCAGTCATCTCCAGAGTTAGCCCTGCACCTGCCCCGATGCCTCCCCAGTCTTCATCTTCCTTGACTCACTCACTGAGCACCCCTGCACGGGTTCAAAACCCCGACTCTAGCAAGCTCCTTACTTCCTCTTTGTTCTAGCAATTATACCCGATGCCACACACGACCAACCTCTTACTTCATCTTTGGACTTCAGCCTCGAGGTGACCTTTCACCTTGGAAATGCTTTCCTTCCACATGCCATAGAAAGAAAACTTTTCTCTCCATCTAAATGTCTCCACCTTGAGGTGCCTTGCTTATGGTTACAGCCCTGCCCCCAGTCTGTCCACTCCATAGGGCCACCAGCTCTTAGAGAAGCTCGTGCTTTGCGATTTGTTTGTTGTTTGTTTGACACTCTGCCTATGTGATGGTTTGTATATGCTTGGCCCAGGGAGTGGCACTATTAGAAGGTGTGGCCCTGTTGGAGTAGGTGTGTCACTGTGAGTGTGGGCTTTAAGACCCTTACCCTAGCTGCCTGGAAGTCAGTATTCTCCTAGCAGCCTTCAGATGAAGATGTAGAACTCTCAGCTGCTCCTGAACGGTGCCTGCCTGGATGCTGCCATGCTCCTGCCTTGATGATTATGGACTGAACCTCTGATCCTATAAGCCAGCCTCAACTAAATGTTATCCTTAAAAGAGTTGCCTTGGACATGCTGTCTGTTCACAGAAGGAAAACCCTAAGACACATGTGCTCTGCATTTTGTTTTCTGTTTGTTTGTTTGTTTGTTTGATACTCCACCTACAATATGAAATGTTTTCTAGTGCATAGAGAACTTTCAGAACTTCTGAATGAACACTGACTAAATGATCTCATGAATGTGTGATATGCATCAGCCCTCATGACTACTATGGAAGCATGTATGTGTGTTGTCTCATCTGACCCTCCTGGTTCCTTATCAGTAGAATACTGAGATGTGACATTTTACAGTTATTCCGAAACTCACTGTATACCACTTCGAGTCATGAGCCTATTGTAGATCAATTTGAGCCTTAGTCAGTAAGCACATGCTCTTACCAGTAGATGTGTCAAATCCTAACATCTATAAAACATACACAAGGATAAACATTCATACTTCTTTCTCTTGTTCTGAGTGGTAAAATTGTAAAATCTGATTTTGTTCTGAGTGGTTCAAGGTTAGCTGTGTTCTAGAATTAGCTGCATCTGACTTAGTCTCGTCAATCTGTGCACAGGACAGAGTGTCTGATACAGGAAGTGGTGCTATGTCTCCTTCACAGGCATACTCATACCACTTTCTTGAATGAAGAATCCCAATAACATACTCTGGCCTGGAGATTGCTTTACCCACAGTATGCTGGGATGTTGAAGAGATACAACACTGTCTGTATGGTGTCCTTCATCCCCTGTGGACACCTGGAGAAACATAGCCTCACCACACCTCCTCGGGAACATGCTAGCTGTAATTCCAGGTGGGTGTGGTGGCAGAGAGATCTTTTCTATAGAGCTTTTTAAGCAAAATATGCTTGGTGTTGCAGACTCAGTGCCACATGATTCAGAGTTGTTCCTTAACCTCAAATGTCTGCATTTGGAGATAGGGCTTTTAGGAAATGTCATTAAGATTCAGTGAGCCAGAAGAGTGGAGCATTTTTCAGTAGGATTAGTATCTTTGGACACTAGTAGAATTTCTCTCGTTATGAATGGAGGAAAGTCTGCATGCTAACACAACAAAATGACAGTCATCTGTAAGGAGAATTCTCACTAGCAACAAGCCCTACCACCAACTTGACCATGGCCTCTCTGAGCTTTAGAACTATAAGAACGAAATGCCTACTTTTAAGTACCTGGCCTATGGAACTCTTTTATGACAGGCCAATATGATTGAGATATCTTATTGCGCAGAGACTGCTGATGGTCAGCCTTGTGTGGAAGCTTCTGGAATCCTGTTCCTATCTGCCATCCAGCCATCCAAGTAGAAATAAAATTTTCTGACTAAAATAAGCCTGGCTATATGAATGATGTCATTCATGTTTTAGAGTATAAACTGTGGTACATTTGGGCCACCACATCCAGTGATGCCCAGGAGGACCTGAGAGTGTTCTCAGACCTGTCCCTGATTTTCAGTGATCACCCAATCATCGATATTCTCAATCACTGAGTAGTAATTCTCAGATCTTCCTAGAGTGTGCCATGGGATGCCTCTAACATGTTCCTTTAGAGTACTAGCAGTAGTTAAGATACAGTGAAACTTTAAAATGTGCCAGGGACTGTCTTGGGGATCCTATACATATTACTTAAGCCTTCCCACAGCTCCAATACACGATGGCAATTTAGGAAAAATAGCACACACCTGGGAAGTGGCAAGGAGCCAGATGCAAAAAAATCTGCTCCCAGAACTAAGTTTCTTGGAGCTATATACATGGGGGCGGGGCAAAACAGATTTGTGGATATCCACATGGTTATCTATCTTCCAGGCTCTTTCATCTCTCTGCCTTCTCTTTTTGAGCAGAACCACCATGCCCATCACCACCTGCTGAGCAAGCATTAGTTAGCAGTGCTGCACTCACCACTCACTTCCTGTGGGGAGCCGACAGAAGGCAGCTATCATCCTTGCAGCCATCTTGAGCCATATACCCTGACAAGAGACTTGTTTATAACAGCCTACAACAGCTGAGCACACTCTGATAACATCTTGTTTTAGATACCCAGGATCTTCCCTTGGGTGTGTGAGACTTAAAGGTGTGAGACTTAAAGGCGTGACTTAAAGGTGTAATTTAGAGATAAGACTTAAAGGCATGATTTAAAGGCATGACTTAGAAGTGAGACATATAAAAGGCGAGAGGCGGAGAGAAGAGAGTACTTGTACTTGAGACTTGAGAAAGGTAACTTGAAACTGGGAAAGAGACCAGCAACTTAGAACTAGGATAAGGACTTGAGACTTATTACAGCTGGAAGAAGGAATTAGGACCCGAGACTTGGTACTTTAAACATAGAACTTGGAAGAAGTAACTTGGAACTAGGAACTTGAACTTGGAACTGGGAAAGAGACTAGCAACTTAGAATTGGAATTAGGACCTGAGACTTATTACAGCTGGAACTAGGATTAGGACTTGAGACTTATTACAGCTGGTACTAGGAACTAGGGACCTGAGACTTGGTACTAGGAACTAGGGACTTGGAAAGAGAGAAGAAGAGAGGCTGAAGAATAAATGGGATTGAATCACACTCTGTCTGGTCTCCGTTCTTCGATCTGTCCTCACTCTCTCTTGCTGAACCCCAACCCATGGACTGGAGCAGCTTGGGGCAGTGCGGGCTCTAACAATTTAGCCCCCAAGGCTTTTGGCAGTGTGGGTTCCAACATTGAGAGTCGTCTGAGACATTTTGGTCCCCATCGTGGGCAAAGCGGTCCTCGACAACATCCTAAGTTTCCGGCTGGCCATCCCTTCCTCTCAAGTCATGATGGCCACATTCATCTTTTCAGTGAATGGGTACTTGGTTTATTCTATTAGGAAATATTATAGTAAAATAATCCCAGAATCCAGGTTCAGTTCTTGGCACAGTCTTTCCATGGTCTTGACTGAGATTTTTTTTTTCCTCAACCTCTCACTGGGAGATGCCCAGTGATACCTCCCAGACCTGGATGCTGTGGTCATTAGATCAGGGAGGCACTTGAGAAACCTATACACTCGGGCATCCTGTTCACTCCCACATGTCAACATTGGCCATCAATATTCCGGATACCTTGTCTCATCACAAAGGAGATAAAATCTGTGGAACCAGGAACTACAGAGAGAGAGCGGCAGAGGTGTTGGGTAAGGGAGAGAGAGCGGCAGGGGTGTTGGGTAAGGGAGAGAGAGCGGCAGGGGTGTTGGGTAAGGGAGAGTGCTCACATGTTTTGTTGTTCATGCTGCTACAGGACTAAGAAACTGTATTTTCAACATTCGTTTACACGTAACCTTGACATCACAGCTTGCTTTGCCTGGTATATTTTTCATCTACTCTCTACACCTACACGGCCCTGCGATACAGCTGTTAATAACTCTGTCACCAAACAGAGGAGAAGCGCATAAATCCTAAAAGTTCTGATCCAGGATTCAAGCTCTGTTTACCAGAGCTCAAGCTTCCTAAACCAGTAATCTGGGCCTGTTCTCAGGGATGCTGTGAGCAAGACAGTGTTCAGGAATTACTGACTGGTGCACGCAGGCACACACACACACACACACACACACACACACACACACAGGGGTGGGGGGAGACCACCACTACCATGGCCAATAAGCCAGCTTAACTGGGGTGAGTGCTCTGCCAGGAACTTGAAAAGCAGCTCCACCTGTCTGCCCAGAGCCTTCACATCCACAGTGAGAGGGCTACAAAGAGAAGCTGAAGAAAGGAGAGATCCTGAGATCGATAGCCTGTAAGAACCATTTTTTTAAGTTCAGATTCAGCTAAGGTTGACACTGTGGCCAATGAGCTGTGAGGAGCAGCCATCTCAGAACAGAGGCATTGATTTTTACACCCCTGGAGAGAAGACAGCACCCCAGTTGTGGTTGCTACACATTAACGAAAATGTATGGATTTTTCTATTTTAAAAAGCCTGACACCTGGTATTGAAAAACGTCATCAGACTAAGAGCAGCAGAGTCTGGCAAGAGCTGAGCTGAGCAGTAAATGTCTGATGTCGTGCACTGACTGAGTACTTAGAACTAAAACCTGACACAATGCAACACACTAAAGAAACATTCCTCAATGAGGTTTTAACTTTGGTGCCATTTGCTAAAAAAAAAAAAAAAAAAAAAAAAAAAAAAAAAAAAAAAAAAAAAAACTTTGCCTAATGTATATCTTATTCCTTTGTAAATTTAAAAACAAATAACTTTATTTGGATTTTCAATAACCATTGGTTGCAATTCTACAGCAAATATCTACAATATAAACATCTTATATATTATATATATTATAATATTATATATATTATAACATTATATATATTATAATACTATATATAAAATTTATAACTTCTACATATGATGCTAACCAAGAGAGGGAAACTTATGTGCACAAAGGAGAGGACTGTTCACAGCCACCACTGACCACATTGCCATCAGGGTATCCCACAAGCTACGCCTGTGTGAACAAAAGGTGTCATGTCCACCACACTCTAGGTGAGAGGGATGAAAAGTCGTGTCTCAGTATCCACGTGCATTCAAAGTCACACAGCTGCAGATATCCTGCAAATGAAGATCCTTGCTGCTAAATCCTTCCCTATCATACACAGTGTTCTCCTTAGTGAACACTGGATTTTACCCACGCATGCCTACTGCGATCTGTACCTGACATTACTCAGATTCAGTGAGCATTAAGCACCCTTGAGGCAAAATGCTGTCTATTATATTCTATGGACACTGATGCAAACACAGTATCACAGACCTTGATCTACTGAGCTTGCTGGTCGGTGAGCAGTGAAAAACAACCAAGAAGACAACAGGGAGTGTGGGCTCAGAGTCACCCCCGAAGACACCTACTGAGACACCATTCATCCAGTAGTCAGAACAAGCTACCTGACAAAGTGACATGTGAGGGAGTTATAAAATATCAGAAGGGAAGAAGGAACATGGTTGCCAAAGGGGATGCAGAGGACAGGCAGGTGTGTTGAGGGGAGGTGTGAATTTGTAGAGAAGGCCTGGATACCTGAGTCTTCACAGTACTGGAGACATACCTGGGGACCACACAGAGAACAAGCAGTCAGAGAGCACTAGGGACACACAAAACCCCACGGTGGGAAGGAGAGACAGGAAGCGTAAGAACTTCCACTTACCTCCAAGACTGAACATGCTCTTGAACACTGAGCATGAAAAAAGTCCTCCCTCCTTCTCTCCCCAGAAATAATTTAGAAGTGAGAGCAGGAAGGAAGAGCCTGTTGTTAGTTCCAAGATGTGATGATCAGTGTTCACCATCAACTTTATGGGGTCTAGAATCACCTGGGATTTGTGTCTCTGGACTGAGCATGCCTGAGGGTGCTATCTTGCAGTGCCTTAATTGAGGTGGGAAGTGTTAACATTCCTTCTAGGCTGCACCCCACAGTTACCTGACAACAGCCAGGTATGCCTGACTCAGTATAAAAGGGGCTGTTTGTCCCCTCCTTCTCTCCCTGTTCCCCTCCCCCCTCTCTTTCCACATGTTCATGGACAGCCTCTATTTCTCTCCTCTTCCCCCTCTCTCTATCCCTCCCTCCCCACTTTCCCTCCTCTCTCTCACTCTTTCCCTCCTCCCTCTCTCTGGTGTGTGTGTGTGTGTGTGTGTGTGTGTGTGTGTGTGTGTGTGTGTG
>JADRCG010010558.1:1435885-1448095 GCA_019844195.1 Rhabdomys dilectus | reverse complement strand
TGTGTGTGTGTGTGTGTGTGTGTGTGTGTGTGTGTGTGTGTGTGTGTCTTTCTCTGCCTTTCACTGTCTCTACAACTTCAACTCTCCTCCTTATGCCCTAAATAAATATATCTATCCTATGGCTGGTACCTCAGGGGGAAGGGAAGCCTCAGCATGGGCCCACAGAGGTACCCCCTCCCCACTCCCCTCTCCCTCACCACCTGTAACACACTATGCCTCTACCAAACATACTCCTGGCTTCTTTTTCTTTTTTATAAAACACAATAGGAAGACCCACCCACTGTGGGTGGCACCATTTCCTGGCCAGGATCTGGTCAAAAAATGGAGGAAGAAAATGGAGGAAGCACCCTGAGCAGCAGTTTGTCTTCATCTGTCTCTGCTTCCTGATTGTGGGGTGTGCTGTGACCAGCTGCCTTAAGCTCCGGCTTCATGGTGTACTGTGAGCCCAAATAAGCCCTCTCTCCCCTAAGTTGCTTTCGTCAGGGCATTTTATGACAGGCATAGGAAAACAGGCTAAGATGCAAGGTACATGAGCATCTCCCATCTGCCATTTGTGACGGTGGCAGCGCTTAACATTTGAGTAGCACTTCACGCTTGAATATTCTTTAGCTACCATAACCTTCCCCAGTTGTCCCAGGAAGCCTCAAAGGACAGACTACCTGATGCATTTGGTAGTGTGACATTTTGACTCACAGCAAGAGCAAACTGTGTAGTCATAGTATTAACACTGCAATATCTAAGTTAAAGAGAACTAAAGGCTACCTCTGTCACTGGTATAGTCAATAACCATAAAAATATGAGCCTTGCCTCCACATTAGTTGTGATAAACCGAGATAGACGTGCCTTCCTGATGTACTTGGAAAATGGAAGTTTTTTAATGGCCTAAACACATGCAAGGTTCTTAAAATCATTCTTGATAAAAACTGTATTCTAAAAATTCGTAAACTAAACAAAGGAACAAATGTCCCTGGCTCTTCCTTGCTGAAGGAAATTGCACTTTTAGGATTTAAAGATCTTTTTAGACAAAGAGGCTTGCTTCTCCAACCACAGACTTTGTGTGACAGAAAATAATTCGCAGGTGTTTATTCAAGGACAAAGGTCTCCCATGAAGGAGTTTGGGCTGGAGTTGTTTGTTCATGTCTAACACAAGGCAAAAGTAATCAATCTCCAAAACATACCTCTTTCTAAATCAATATCAAGGTGGCCTCCTAGGCAGCCCTCCATCACAAAGGAGATATGCAGAGAACAGCGGTCTCTCTGGGTGGCTCTTCAGTGATTTGACAATCCAAGATAGGGTGCAGAGTCAGCAGGCAATTCTAACAGCAATATGTTGACTTCTTGAGTGTTTCTCTGTAGTTTTCAATCCAAGGTGTTTTCTCATTCTTTAAGATGTTAGTCAGGACTAGGGTGCTGAGATTTGGTCTTTCTGTCTATTGTGTGATTTCAAAAACAGTCATGCACACACATACACACACTCATACACACACACTCAAATACACTCACACACATACATGCACACTCATACACACACTCTCACACATACTCATACACACACTCATATACACACACACAAACATATATACACACATATTCACAGACACACCACACACACACACCACAGGAAAACCAAAAATGAAAAAAAAAAAAAAAGAGGAGAGAGAGAGAAATGCTTCCTGGTTCCTTCAAATCTTATAGGATTTTTCTGGCAATGTCTCTACATCTTCAGACACATCTGGCCACACAAACCCAGTCAACTCCACAGCCCACCCACGTTCCTCACCTCACAGTACGTATGGCTCGAAAGACTCAGAAAGCTCATTCAGTTACTTGATTCATTCTTTCTGTTTCTTAGACTTGGTTATCTGAACTGACCTTGTGTCAAGTTCACTGATTGTTTTCTCCAAGGCTCTGATCGGCTTCACCCATCTAGCAAGGCTTCTCTTTCGTGTGGTTGCTTTTCTACTTCATAGTCTCTGTTTGCTCTCTTTGTCATTCCCATCATTTTCCCCAACATGCTCTAATTCCTGAGATATCATCCATGCATTTGGCTAGCATCACCTCGTCTGCATCTTTGAATCTACTTTAAAAAGGCACATTTCAAGTCTTAGTCTAGGCTATGGCGGTGTGTCTCCTGTCCTAGCTGTTCAGGACAATCATTCATGAGGTTCACTTGAGCCAAGGAGCTTGAAAACCAACAAAGGTAATAAAGTAAAAAAAAAATAATAATATCTCTAAAAATAAAAACAGTTGTATTCATGAGCTCCATAGCAGCTGTAGCTGCCTACAAAGGCCAGTCAACATTCCAAGACACAAAGACCCCAACCTAAGCTGAAAGGCTATTGACAAGAGATGGGTTATGTGGCCTCTTGGTGGTTGACAGTGTCACACCCATGGGTATATGGGCACAGTGAGTTATAAAAGCAGTACATGAAGTTCTGAGGGAGATAAGAAGACCAGGGATAGATCTTGAAGAGTTAGAGGAAGGGGTGGTGGTGAGCATCATCAAAATACATCGTATCCATAGGTAAAATTCTCAGTGAGCATCATTAAAATACATCGTATCCATAGGTAAAATTCTCAGTGAGCATCATCAAAATACATCGTATCCATAGATAAAATTCTCAGTGAGCATCATCAAAATACATTGTATCCGTAGATAAAATTCTCAGTGAGCATCATCAAAATACATTGTATCCATCTACTAAATTAGTGAACTAATACAAACATCGTTTTAAAAATAGCCTCCTTTTAGAGAGCTATATGCCTGGCCTTTATCGTGGATGGCTTGGACTGTTTTTTTGTTTGGTTTGGTTTGGTTTGGTTTGGTTTGGTTTGGTTTGGTTTGGTTTGGATTTTTTTTCCCATATATAGCTCTTCATTTTTATTGCATCCTTATCTCATTTGTTTTGGGGGGTTTGAGTTTATTATTGTTGTTATTGTTATTGTTGCTGTTCCTGCTGTTGTTGCTGATGATAATGATATTTTGGTTGATTGGTTGGCTGGCTGTTTTTCTTGTTGTTCTTCTTGTAGTTCTTATAGTTTGAAAAGTAGACATTTTGATGAGAGCAGAAAGATGAAGAGAGTATTGAGCAAAATATTATGAAGAAAGCAAGTCCAGGCTGGAGATCTCCATCAGATCCCTCCCTATGGAACCCCAGGGAACACAGGGAGGAGGGATTGTGGGAGCCAGAGGGTTGGAGGACACTGAGAGAGTATTCTCCACCCCTCAACTAAGCCTGATTCATGGCTGAAGCTGCAATCTTGGACCCTAAATAGGGAGCTGCAGGTTCCCTGCATATGTATTATGATTGTGGGATTGGTATCTGGTGGACTCCTGACAGTGGGGGTAGGGATGTCTCTGACTCATTCACTTGTTCTTGTGATCCTTTCCCTTCTGCTGGGTTGCCTAGTCCAGCCTCAGTGTGAGAGTTTGTGCCTTATCTTGCTGTGCCCTTTGTTTGATGTCCCTGGGAGACCTGTTCTTTTATGAGAGAAGTCTGAGTGGGGAGAGGAGTGGATTGGGGGGGCAGATAACTTACTTAGGAGAAGAACTTGAGGAGTGAAGGGAGGGTGGTCAGGATGTGTTGTATAAGAGAAGAATAAATAAAGATGTTAAAAGAAAAGAAAACATTTTGAATAATATGACAGCAACTCTGGAGATTCAATCTTCCTCCCAAAGTTAGCTTTGGTAGTTGTTAACTTTTATAGCTATTTTTCACTCATTTTTCTAAGTTCATTTTATAAATATTCTTTGACCTTACAGAGCCCTCCTTCAGATATTGCTTTAGACATGTAGGACTAATAAATCTCCTGTTTCCCTTTCCAGAAACTCTGTCTGGTCGTACCCCTGATATTCAGCCAGGTGGTTAACAACTCTGCCTTAGCCATCACATACTTACTCAGAGCCTTGAGCTCAACTCGAAGGGAGAGCTTGTCCAGCTGTCTTCGTTGTCTTCTGAGCTCCAAGTTCATACACAACCCGTCTCTGCAATCAGCACTGTACATGGGCATGGCCTTCTATACCCAGGCATTTCATAGCATTGCTAGGCATTCGTAAGCATTTGTACTAGTTCATTTTTCCATTGTCAATACAACGAAATACCTGAGACTGAATAGCTTATAAGGCAAATATATCTAATTACTTTGTTCAGTGCAGATAGTAGCAGCTCTGGCAAGGATTCCTTTGACTGTATCTTGATACCATAATAGCAGGCACTACAAGAGCCATAACTCAATGAGACAGGAAGCTAAAACACAAAGGATGTCAAGCTCACTTCTTCATAACATTCACGCCTAGAAAACTAACCAGGCTCCCAGTATCCTTCCTGAAGGCAATGGCCCACTGATTCATTCATCTGGCACCAGGCCTACTCATAAAACTTCTATCACTCTTCTGAAACAAACCAACCAAACCATAGCTACATCTTATTCCCCAGCTTCTCTTGAATTGCTTCAGGCAGATAAAACAAGAACGATTTTCACAAATGCTCTCCCAGGGAGCAGCACTTATGACTGGAGTCCACAGAAGGTCAACGCAAAAGCATTCATAGCTCTTGAGTCTTGACTGAGGATTCAATGTGAGCAGCTGCTTGAAGCTCCTCCTCCACTACCTTAGTTACTGTTCAATTGCTGTGAAGAGACATCATGAATGTGACAACTTATAAAAGAAAGCATTTAATTGGAGGCTTGCTTACAGTTGCAGAGGCTTAGTCTGTGACCATCATGGCAGGGAACATGGCAGCAAACAGACAGGGCATTCTAGTGGATGTTGAGAGCTCATATTGATCCATGAGTTGTAGGCAGAAGGAGTTAACTGGGAATAGAATGGGCTTTTGAAACCCTCAAAGCCAACTCCCAGTGACACACCTCCTCCAACCAGGCCACACCTACTAATCCTTCCTAAACAGTCTAACACCTGGGGAACAAACATTCAAATGGGGACTAATCTCATTCAAACCATTACACCTATCATAGTGGGGTGTACCTTGAACTATGCGATAGAACAAACTTCTTTCCTTAAGTTGCTTTTGTCACAAGGAAAAGCAAGGACAGGCTATGAGATAACTTAATCCCTGCTTTGCTACCTCTGGTCCCCACAACATGAGCTATCAGTTTTCAGAGATGACTTGCTAAGGAAGCAGAAGGTCCCATAAGTCTCTCTGTTCTGCCTCTTAAAATTTGTTTTTTTTGTTTTTTTGTTTTTTTTCTTACTAAATCCTCTCTAGATTGCTGTAAATCTGCTTAATTTTCACAGGTGGAAAAACAAAACAAAGCTTCTTTCCAATAATTCTTGCTAAGGAAGAGGAAGAGGTTTTTAGAATTTAAGTCCGATTATTTTTCTTCTACTTTTTTCAATGGATGCCCTTAATGGATAGACACATTTTTTAAAACCTTTCAAAATTCTTAGAGGCCTCCGAGCACTGGGACCTCTTCTGGACTTACTGAAAACAGATATCTTGCCTCTGTCGTCTATAATCACACGTCTGTCTGAAGCTTTGGTTTCTATTTTCTCAAGCTGTGTGTGTAGAGGTGATACAACCCATTTCAGAAGTCTTGTCTGTGTCCTTCCATCTCACAGGACTTTGCCACGCTTTTGTGTATTGAATTCATATACTTTGAAGAGTCAGGCCAAACTATGGCCTTGGCCCTTGCTCCTTTCCTGAGACTTAGACACAGGAAGCATATAATAATTATTATGTTTTCTGTTGAGGGTGAAAGAAGATTCACTAAGTTTCTAAAAACCAAATACGCTGAGGATGCCACCAGCTAAATGTACCACAGGCAGCTTCCCCATTCCATTCACTGGGGACAAGAACCATGTATTACATGCAGACTTGCCCTGCTAGAGCCTGACGTGGTGTGGGCAATGCAAGAACTTGAAAAGGTGCATACCAATGCTTGAAATTCTTGATTGATGGTCTAAATGGATCAAGGATTCACTTCCAGAAGTTTCTATTTTTGTACCACAAGCCATCAGGCAATGTCATCTTTGCCAAGTTGTATTTATGAAAAATTATCCAATAAAAAAATTGAATGAAATCATGTTCTCCCAAAATGACAGTTAGTCCCAGGTATAATTGTGGGGTGATTTGTGTGGAAAATATACTTATTTGTCTCTTCAAAAGTTTGGAAATAGCCAAGCTCAGTGATCACTAAGATCCCTTTCACTTTAATGGAGCATGGATATGAAGCTCCTCACACAATTTTACATAGAGTCGGCATATTATCCAGCAAGCCCGTACATGGGTGTTGTGGTCTCAATATGGTCCCCTATAGGCTCATGTGTTTGAACCCTTAATCCTCAGTTGGTATCACTGTTTAGAAGGGTTATGGGACATTCAGGAAGTGGAGCCTAAGTGAAAGAAGTATGTCATCGGGGGTTTGAGAGCTGATACCTTAAAACCACCTACCATCCTTATTCCCATTCCTAAGTATAGATGCGGAGTGATCAGCCAGCTTCCTGCTTCTACCATGATCTCTCTCTTGCCTGTCCCCATGTCCTCCCCATCATGAGTGACTCCAGCCCTCTGTAACTGTAAACCACAATAAACACTTTCTTCCTTAAGTTGTATGATATTTTGAATGAGAACGGCTCCCATAGGTTCATATGGTTGGATACTTGGTCCCCAGTTGGTGGATGTTTTAGGAAGAGTTAGGAGATATGGCCTTTTTGGAGTAGATGCGTCACTTGGGTGTAGGTTTCAAGGTTTCAAAGCCCACCTCATTCCCAGGAAGCTCTCTACCTTATGCTTATGAATTCTATGTAAGTGCTCAGCTACTGCTCCAGTGCCATGCCTGCCTGCTTGCTGCCAGTGCCATGCCTGCCGACTGCCTGCTGCCAGGCTCTCAGCCATGATGGTCATGGACTCACCCTCTGAAATCCCTAATAAACTCTTCCTTCTGTAACTTGACTCAGTAATGGTGACTTGTCACAGAAATTAAAATATAACAAAGTCAAGTTGTTTTTGTCAGGATATTTTATCACAGGAACAACAACAACAAAAAAAAAAAACCTACTATATTACAAAAAGATAAACGTTTGATGGGTGGATACACTTTGTGTCCTGACTGGATCATTATACGTGTCCACTCGTCAAAACATCACAGTGAAACTCATAAATGTATTCAATCTTTGTCAATAAAAACATCCACTTAGAACCTGCATCCCGATGCATAAGTGAATCAAAACACAGAAATTCAGCATACAACAAGAGCCAAGAGATGGTTTATCCAAAGTGAAAGAAAAAAATTATTGGCAAGCAGTGTATCAGTGTGTATCTCTGTACATAGTTAAGGTTATAATGAAAAGTAATTTTTTATAAAATAGAGAAATAATGATGAAATAAGAACTGAAGGAGGGAAAGGAAGAGTTGGAAAAAGCACTGATCTTATGTAGTGACTTTTAAATTAAAATATAAGGACATGATTTCCCCATTTCTTCTCACCCTACGACTTCTCCCGTGTTCTCTCTTGCAACTGCCCTTACACTCTCTTGAAATCATAGCCTCTTTTGCTTTCGTACATAGTACTACATGTATGTAACCTGCTCTATTCGTTTGGTGCTGCTTGAATGCATATGATATCAGAAATGACCTCTTGTTATTTCTGAATAGCCAATGGACACCTACATGCCCATACATAAGCACACACACACATGCACATACACAAATGCACATACACACACACACACACACACACACACACACGCACATACACAAATGCACATACACACACGCATACACACATGCACATACACACATACATACACACAAACATACATACACACACACACGCACATACAAGCACACACAGTTGAATACATATAATTAAAAATAACAAATATAGTTTACAAAAGAGAAAACCAAAATTAAAAATTAAAAAAAGGAGAAATAATAAAGACAAAAGAGAAAAGTAAGGAAATCTTTACAGACACAGGAATCAACTTTTCATGGCCATGACACTGAGCATACGGTACTAATGAAGCCAACCCACTTTAACAAATTTTCTTCCTGTTCTCAAACTTAAAAAAAAAAATGACACAATTTCAATCTAGTTGCAGGGAGAGAGTTCACTCCAATGAAAACACTTCAAAGAACAAATTTTATTTTCACGTGAAGAAAATTGATTCAAATCACAAAGTACTGATTCCATGCCAGAACACGAGCGTGGAAAGATGGCGGATGGACTTGGTTTGGCTTAAGCATATGAATACAGACTCTGAGTTTTTGGTATTTTTGCTTTATAAGTTTATTGGCATTCATGCTAGGCTGTTGTTATTAGGTACATTTGATTGACAGCTCCTTAAGGAACAAGAACAAGAGCATCAGGCACCAGGCAACTCACGCCAGTGTTTGATAGCAGCATTTAAGCAATATCATCTGGAAGAGGCAAATTACGGCATACATACATTTTTTTTCATTAACTATAGAGAACTACAGGCAATATTATATTTATCTCTTGGAGATAATAATAGAGGCAAAGGCATGCACATATTTAATTAGCAGTGAGTTAAGACATTGATTTCAAAATTCCTTATGTAACGATTGTGAACATCACTTTAAGCTTTTGTGTTGGGATGGGGAGCAATAGGGCTCTTACCATAAAAGCTTTCTTTTGAAGAAGGGCTGTCAAATTCCTGCAGTCCCTAAGGCTCTGGAAACCCTGTGTTTCTGGGGCTACCTCAATGCCAGTACCTGAATGGATACAGAGTCTGATCAATGCAGATGGTAGAAATTCCCAGTGATTTAAATCCTGTGGTAATTCATGGTTCTAAATGCTAGAAGCCTAGAAGCCTTATATCACACCCCAAGTGTCTAGGCTCCCCTTTTTTTCCCCTCTCATAAGCCACGAAGAGGCTCTCTACCTGTGATTTAGAGGTCACCAGCATGAGCACCACACAAAGTGCCATAGGTTACCTATCCCACAGGATAAAGCTGAAGGAAGGACCCACACTCTGAGTTCCTCAGCTCCTGCATGAAATCTGAGACCCTCTGCCCCCAGGGAAGGGGAAGTAGGTCTATTTGGACTTTCCAAATCATTCCAAGTTTGAGATATCTTTTCTAGAACCTTCCTTCACAGACAATAAGAATGCCATGCCCCAAATAATAACTTGCCAAAGACATTTAGACCCAAAAGGAGTCCTCCCAGCCTTGCTCTTCCCTGCAGTGGACATGGCTCTCACCGGTCAGGCACACAGAACCTGAGAAATTCACAGAGCTCTGAAAACTCAGTCACTGACTAGAGTGTTTTTATAGAAGTGGATCCAATGATCGGAAGAGAATTCTGGGTTCTCCAGAACACAGCGTGATAGGGCTTGCCCAGGAGACCATTGCTGACCCAGGAGGCAAGCTCTGGAATTGGGACCACAGTCATCTGCCCGCACACCTCCTCCAGAGTCACAGCACTTCAGAACAACATACAGCTAACACACCAGAAATGGGTTCTCAGACCTACGGCCCTCTCAAGGCCTCACTACTGACATGGATCATCTATTCCATGAATCCTGAGGAATCTCAGGATCATGATTCCTGGAATCCCCTCAGAAGCTCCAGGACTGGCACTAAGTTCTGTCAGTAGCAAATCACCAGAGGGATGCAGACCTGTCTGGCCTGCTCTGGCACAATCTAACCATGGGTAAGAATTGATTAACTACCCATGGTCTGTGTAGAAACGATCTGCTCCTGAAGCTTATCTGTTTAAAAGCTAATTATTGTTGGGATAGCCAAGAAGAATCCTGATGATGAAGGCATGGAAGACGTGGCCAAGCCCGGATACCCCTTCACACAGGCAGGACACATTCAAGGGAGGAAATGTGGCTAAAGCTGAGAGAAGCGCAGGAGAGAGCGTTTGTGAGGCAATGACTGAAGGATGAGAAGTTCATGCACATAGACAGGAAGAGCAGCACGCGGCTTGGGTTGGGCCGTTCCCTTCTCAAGAGATTGTTCATAGATGTCTGTGCTTGGCTGAACTACAGTCTTCTACTAGACTGAGGAAATAGAACTTATCCAACAACGTCACACACACACACACACACACACACACACACACACACACCACTGTCTTCCCATGGTTCTCAGACCCCAGAGAGCTCCGTTCACAGAAGGGCAGACGCTCAGAGGAAAGCCATAGGGTTCACCAGGGGTTTCCTGAGCAGTTCAGCAAGGCTTTGTGCAGTCTATTCAATGGATCCTGAGGAATCCCAGGATCATGATTCCTGGAATCCCCTCAGAAGCCCCGGGACTGTCACTAAGTTCTGTCAGTAACCAATCTCTTCCTTCGTAGGGCACAATGACAGGTGGCCACTCGGTCAACTGTGCTCTGAGAAGGTGGCTCCACCCTGACATTAAGTGGAAGGGTTGTCTACAGCCTCAGTCAGGTAGGAACTCCACCTTTGTCACCATGGGACTGAGCAGTGATGCATCAATACCCAAAACAAGCTGACAGAGAGAGAAAAGGCTTCGCAGCTCCTCAGGCTGACTCGTGAATAAGCCAGATTTAACAATCAGTATCTAATCTTTGAAAGCGCAGTGCTGTCGGAGACTTTATCCCAAAGAAGCCTACAGAGCTTAAAGTTCAGTCAACCAAGGTTATCTGTCATTTCAATACTTTGACTTCTCTAACTCCTACGAATCTAAAGCTAGACAATGCGGCCTACAGTGTCCTAAAGTCTGTTCTTTGGCAGAAAGATCGTGCTTTCTGCCCAAGGTGATATCATAAGCCTAAGCAACAGCATCGGCTGTCATGCAGCTGTTCAATCTGCCAGCCCCAGCCACTGCTGTGGAGATTCAAATAATCTAGTTGAGGCCATTTCCACGGGGCATGTAGAGGTGGAAATCTCACTCCCCTCCCCCTCTCCTCCCTCACTCACATGGTCATACTACTGTCACTATGCCCAGAATAGCACTCAAGAGCCCAGGATGCTCATGGGGCCAGCAATATGGCTGACAGGACACAGCCAGCCACCAAGACCATGAAGGAGTCAATGTTTCAATGTTCAGGCCTGCTAATGCTTCAGAACACCATCAGCACGTAGAGAGGATTACCTCAGACCTGCAAAGCTGCATCTGATGCTGTCACACTGAGAAGCCAGCAGGTATAATCAGAGACATGACATGTGCACAAGAAAACAACAGGACATCTTGACTAATGTATAACTTGAAATGGGCTTGCCTCACACAGAAGCAACTTGCATCCACAACATGGAGACGCCTTTTAAACAGTTCTTCTTGCTCAAACTTTTCACTTCCTACAGGGAAAAATCCTCAAATATGCTATCGCTTTAATCCAGATATGGTTATATTTGCCAGCCAATTAGGAATGATGACACTCATTGGTCACCTGCTGCCTATGGCCAACATAATAAACGAAGTGTTAACTAGACAAGTTATTAACGCATCATCAAGAAGAAGCCTGGTGTGCAACTCTTGAATGGCTGAGGATCTGACTCACTTCCCTAGACAGCCACTTACAAACTGAAACCATGAGAAACATTTTCAGCCAGCATGAATGGGAACTGGAGCATGCTGGGTAGCTGAGTTTCCTCAGCAAATGACCTCAGCCATGCATTTCTCCAGTCCCCATGCTTTGTGATTCACACATATGTATGTCACAACTCCCTTAAAGCCGAGAGCATGATGCAACCACATATGCATAGTTATTGTGGTTCTATCACAAGCACGGGGTGCTCAGGGCCTTTGTAGCTCAGCATGGAAGGAAACGGGTACTCAGGTGGGTGGTCCTCTCCTGTCAGCAGCAATGTGACCTGCTGCTTTCAGTCAGCAGAGTGAAATTATCACGGCTGGGCCTCTGTGCACCTGAGAAGTGGGTAGAACAGTGACCCACCCTGTTCTGATTTGAAGTTGAATCATAAGCTCCAGGGCCTGCATGACTCATGAACCCGGCCAGCTCGCTCTGCTCTACCCTGTCATATCTGGGGGAGGTGGGGTTAACTGTGTAAAAAGAGGCAGGAAGCTGAGACAAGAGATTAGAGGTACAGAAGATGGACAAAGGGAGACAGGAAACTGTTCTACTCCCAATGTGTAAATAGAACAATTTAGTTAAAAGGAACAATAATTTGGCTATAACATTCAGAAAGAGGCCTCAGCCTCCTGCACTTCTGGAATACATTGGTGGCTAAAAGTGTGTGTGCATGTGTGCGTGCACATGTGTGTGTGTGTGTGTGTGTGTGTGTGTGTGTGTGTGTGTGTGTGT
>JADRCG010010558.1:1404002-1428951 GCA_019844195.1 Rhabdomys dilectus | reverse complement strand
AGGAAGGAAGGAAGGAAGGAAGGAAGGAAGGAAGGAAGGAAGGAAGGCAGGCAGGCAGGAAGGAAGGAAGGAAGGAAGGAAGAAAGAAAGGAAGGAAGGAAGGAAGATAAGCTGCCTCTGAAATCTCAGAATGCACCAAACTCCCCTGGGGTGAAACAGAGAGACTGCTCTGCAGGAAAAACGTTCTTAATTTTCATTTCTAACACTGTGTCCTTGTTGCTTACAAAGCCATTTGTCTTTGCCAGAGATGGTGTGATCCTGGGTGTGCACACTGACTGACGTCATTCACTCGTTTGGAGCACAGAATCCTACTTTCAACAGAGACGCTGTGTACACACTTGTGATCTGGCTCTTCCTAGTGTGCTTTCTCCTTCTTCCTAACCCTGGGCCCGCCAAAAAAGTATTAGTCTCCCTTGATTTGTGAACTGTCCTGCTCAAGTAATCGGAGACCTCTGTCTTTTCCTCAAAGAGTCTCATTCAAGGCACCTAACAAAACTCCACCAGGAAGGAAAGAGTGAGCAGGGGAGAACGTGAGAAGTCCCAAGCAAGCTGTGTGAAGGACAGGTGGAACGCTCACTGGACACATCAGGGAACAGAATATAACAGCGAAAATGCATCTGTTGAAAGCACGCAGATGTTTGTACAACATCAGTGGGCCTTTGACCAGGTTCCCTCCCAGAAGCACCCACCACTGTGCTACCCAGCCCACACTACCACCCTCCCAGCATTAAGTAAGGTTCTTGTTTTAAGCCAACCAGCCTCAAGCCAGAAGCATCTCCCTGCCTGTCAGTGCTCAGGCAAAGTCCTTAATAGGTTACTGGGCTTTTAATTATCTATGAAAAGACATCTACCTTCTTGGTAAGTTTTCCTCCATATGGGAATAGCTACACAATGTGTCCATCACAAAGACCTGGACTCATACTTCATAACAGTGAAAAACCTTACACAGAGAGCTCTTCTGCTGATGTGAATGTGTGTATCCTCCAGACTCATAGGTTGGAATCTGATCACCAAGATGGCAGTATCTGGAGGTAGGGTCATTAGGAGAGGGTGAGGCTATGAAGAAACAGTACTCCATAGTGGGGCAATTCCCTTGTAAAAGAGCCTATCTCAACTCATCCAACATGTGCAAATGCAGACAGAAGGATGAGGCCAAAAGTCTACCAGCGCTTGACCCTGGACTTCCAGCCTTCAGAATACAGGAAACACATTCCTACCCTTCAGAAGCTACACCCTATGGGATACTTTGTTCTTGTCACATTAACAAACACAGCACATGGACAGAAAACCGCTTAGCCACTAAGAGGGCCTGGAAATAAATGGCGTTAGGATGAGTAAACATCTCCATCTATCCCTTCTCCATTGGAACTTATCTTCTTCCCATCAATCCACTGCGGCAGTTTGAGTGTACAATGTCCTGTAACCAAGGTTCACAGGTTTGCACCCTGCACTCCCTGCTGAAGACAGGGCTTGACGTAGGGCCTAACTGGAAGAAGTCAGCCACCAGGGAGGACCTGAGGCTTCTCAGCCCACCTGAACTCTCTGATCCTCTCTGATTTCTGAATGAAGACACAATGTGAGCAGTCACCTCATCTTTCTGCCACTTGCCTTCCCCACCAGGTTGAACGCAAATGAACCTTCCTCCTTGGAGTTACTTCCTTTTGGGGTATCTGGTTACAGTAAGAAAAAGATAAGTAACAAAGTCGTTGACCATCAGTCTCCATCAGAGTCCCGTGTCACCACTCAGCAGTAAGCCTGGAGCATGTGTGTCCCGATGACCACACCCTGCACTGAGATCTAGGAAGGGCCCCCAGCTGATCCTCTGTGATGGGATACTGTGGTCTGTGCTGTGCTCTGCCAGGTCACCCTGTTCTTTTTTGTATTTACTCCTCTGTCTTCTGTCTCCTGCCCCTCCCCCCGTAGCTCTTTCCTATCTCTTAGACTCACACACACCCTACCATCATGTTTATTTGCTCTATGCAAACAAGAAGGCAATTAAACCTATCAGGAGATCGGACATCTGTTCGGCAGCTGTGACAGGCTAGTCTGAGAAAGGAGGGGGAAAAAAAAACTCCCTTTTCACATGCTCAAACTTTTTCTTGTATAGCAGGAAAGAATGAAAGGGAAGTTTATCTAAACACATACTCATTTTACATATGAACGGCCTTTATGCTCTTCATTATAAAATAACGCATAGGCTTCCCTCGGCTTCTCTTACACGGCCTTGCATCTTTTCATCAAACACAGTGTTCTTTCCGGGAGCTTTTCAGTCTCTCACCAACATCTCGTCAAAGACAAAAGGTAAAGTTCATCAGAAGTTCTGTTGTTGTAAATTTTTTGTGTGTTTCTTTTGTTTTGTTTTTTCGAAGAGTAGTTTGACTCAGAGTGAGCTCTGATTTCTCTTTCTGTCCTCAGGATTCAACCACAGGCCTCCCGCCTGTCAGGGATAGCTCTACCACAAGAGTGTAACCCAGTCCTTTGCCGTTTACTTTGTATTTTTAGATGAACTGGGTTCCAAGTGACTATGCTAAGTGACTCAGGTTTACCTTGAATTCTAAATTTAGTATCCTCCTGTCTCAGCCTCCAAAGCAGCTAAGATCAGAGGATCTCACCACCTGGTTTAAATCTTTTGAATTATCAGTAAATATTTAGCATAGTTGCAGGCATCTTCTCCACTGTTGAATCCTAATAAGCCTCCTTGTACCATGTGTGTGTGTGTGTGTCTGTGTGTATGTGTCTTTGTGTGTGTTTGTCTCTGTGTGTGTCTGAATGTATATATGTGTTTGTGTGTGTATGGATGTGTGTCTGTGTGTATGTGTGTCTGTGTGTGTGTTTGTCTGTGTGTGGTGTGTGGCTGTGTATATGTGTTTGTGTGTGTGTATATGTGTGTCTGTGTGTCTGTGTGTGTATGTGTGTATGTGTGTCTGTGTATATATATGTGTCTCTGTGTGTTTGTGTGTGTGTTTAGATGTGGATATGTGTGTGTCTGTGTGTGTCTGTGTGTGTATCTGTGTGTGTGTGTCTGTGTGTGTGTGTCTGTGTGTGTGTTTGTCTGTGTGTTTGTCTGTGTGTGTGTGTGTCTGGATGTGTATATGTGTCTGTGTGTATGTGTGTGTATGTGTGTATGTGTGTCTGTATCTGTGTATGTATGTGTGTCTGTGTGTGTTTGTCTATGTGTGTGTCTAGATGTGGATATGTGTGTGTATGTGTGTCTGTGTGTATGTGTGTCTATGTGTGTGCACCCACATTGTGTGCTGGCTCATGCACACACATACTCGCACTCACACGTGGGCCTGCTTGTGGAATGCAGAAGACCATATCAGGTATTTCTCCTCAGGAGCAATCTACCTTGTTTCTTGTTTAGGCAGGGTCTCTCACTGGCCTATAGCTTACTGACTAGGCTAGGATGCAGGCCAGCAAGCCCCAGGGATCTGCCTGTCTCTGCCTTCGAAATTCTGGGATTGCCAGTGCACCCCAAATACAACTTTTCTTCCTTTCTTTTCTTTTTTTTTTTAAATAAAACTCAGATTCTGGGGATCAAACTCAGTTTCTCCTGCTTGTGTGCCTTTTGTTGACTGAGCTATCTCTCCAGCTCCCCAAAGAATGTTATTCTCCAGCATTCCTCCACAGAACATCTATGGTCTGTGTTTTTCCTCTTGATTCTGCCTCCCAAAGGAAGCCGTTCCTTTGAGAAATCAGAGGTCAGCTTGTCCCTGCACAGTACCTACACTCTATGAAGAGCAGTCCAAGGAGAAATTACACCAAGTCCTTAATTGCTCTTAGAGGCGAGAAGTGTTGCTTAAAGGAAAAACTAATAGATTAAAAGAATGTTGCCACTGCATTAAAATGCAGCATTGGAAGCAGAGGAGGAGAACACAGTATCAGAGTTGAGCCTAGTCATAGGCCTCAGACTTCATCAGTTGTTATCAAGAGAGAACTGCAAGCTAAAAACTAAACCCACCTGGTGACTGCTGGGGTGTGAGAGAGAGCCAGGGGCAGAAGGCCGAGCCAGTCATTTATTCTTAGGCAGGTCGATAAAAAATATAAACAAAGGTATCCCAAATGCAAGTTATGTTGAGCTACCAGGAGTAAATCAGTCACTCTGGGAGACAGAAGCAGGAGGATAACTGCAAGTTCAAGGCAAGTCTGTTCTGGATCACAGGTTCCAGGACAGCTATTGTTGGATGCAAAGATGTGAGTGCAGTGGGTCTCCACACTCATGTGGATAAACAGGAAAGGCAGAGCAGGCTATACTTAAGTCAAAACCTTTAGAGTAAATGCAGTTATCTAAATGATTATATATATATATAAATGATTATATATATATATATATATATATATATATATGACTGATCAGAATGAGTATTTAGAAGGAAAAAGGGTATGCACAGATACTTTCAGTAATGCGTGTGTGTTCAAATGTCTGGTTATCTTCCCTCTAATAAAATTGTCTAATAATTTCATTCCACTGTCTAAACCTAGAAATCACATAGATTTCATTACGGTAAAAGATAAATTAATCCTGGTGTGCAAAACAGTTTTCTTCCGGGAATAAAAATGCAGGGCATCCCAGAAAGTTAGAAGCTTTTAGTGTTACTATGCAGAAGAAAGTGTTAGGTGGGGTTCCCTAGAAGTGAACGAGGGGAAGGACTCCTGAGATTTTTCTGTCTTTTCCATGCCAAGGTCTGGGGAAGAGATAAGGCTGGTGACCTGCTCTTGGGGCTGAGAGAGTAACACACTCATGCTCTCCCTGATGAGAAGCAAATTGATAGTTTTGAATCATTCCTAAGATGTTGAACGCTAAATAAGCAAATTACATCATAGACTCTCTGAGTTCCCCCTGATTTGAGCCTTTCCTCTAGAAGTCTGTCTTTCCTGGCCTCCCTACCCTGTCTGGTGTTTACCTGTCACCCTTCCTGACGTGACTCATGTTCCACGCTACCCCTTAGCTATGGCAGGTAAAGAAAAGGTCCATCTCAGTCAACTGGTTTTCCAACCTGTGGTTGTATGTATGTTAGAATAATCTAAAACAAAAATAAGTTAAGCTCTCAAAAACAGACAGAAACCACATCTGTCTGTGACTGTTACCTTTTTCTTGGACGCCTCTGACTTTTTTGACATGTTCTTGAGCTTTTTATGCAGATGATTAAGGACCTGCAAAACATAACCAGGTGAAGCAGGTTAACTTCAGGTCACACTTACACACCAGGTCACACTTACACACCAGGTCACACTTACACACCAGGTCACACTTACACACCAGGTCACACTTACACATCAGGTCACACTTACACACCAGGTCACACTTACACATCAGGTCACACTTACACACCGCCTGTTTCTCAGTGACAACCACTGAGCTTGGGTATGGCAATGCTGGTGTTTATTAAAGAGCAAAAATAGAAATGCACTTTTGATTTAAAAAAAAAAAAACACAGCTCTGAATCCAAGTCTCCTGCTCTTATTTCTGTCTGAGAACCCACAAGCCTAAAATCACCACGTCCTACAATATACATAGGATGAAGAGACAGCTCAGAGACATATCGAAAACTAGAGAGCCAGGCTGTGGAGGTTCAGCATCCAGGAGAGAAAGCCAACTGAACAAATAAAAGAAAACATCTAACATAACGGTTGTTTGGTGTGGTTGCCCAGTCCTGCGACACTTTCTGGTGCTATCTATGAACCCCTCCCATTTTATGTCTGTAGGACAATGGTTCTCGACATACATGTTACCACTTCTTTTGCAAACCTCTATTTCGAAAAATATTTACATTACAATTCATTAACAGAAGCAAAATTACAGCGGCAAAGTAGCAACAGAAATAATATTATGGTTGGGAGGAGGTGGTCACCGGAACATGAGGAACTACACTAAAGGGCCACAGCGTTAGGAAGGCTGAGAACCACAGCTCTAGAGCAAAGCGTGAGCCAGCAGGGTTTCTTTCATGTATAATTCATATACTGTGAGGTCTTTAGACCGTCCCCTTAGGAATTCAGCATTGCTGGTGAGTTTTTACTACCCTATGGGTTGTGCAATTACCATTCCTGTCAAGGAGATAAGTTAGCTTTAATAAATTGAAAAGTCCCTTCTGCTCTCTTCCCTCTGACATATATTGGAGAAATGATGTGAATATAACCGTTGCTATCGTATATAAGAATTCACAATCTGCGATCTCTCCACAGTGCCTGCCCTGCATGCGAGGATGGTCCCAGGTCTATTTTCCTATTCTGGTGGAGAACCTAGAGTAAACAACAAGGAGCTTGGAATGAACTAGACTTCTGAAGATGTGCTCGGGGAGTGGGTGCGTGTTCCAGTCACTTGGATGTTTCCCCTCCAACACCACAGCATGGAAATAACTTAATCGAATTGGCCTTACTGCCGAAGTCTGCTCCACTCAGCTCCAAGCAGCACCACTCATCAGTCAGGTCCTAATTGAGAAACCCTAGGATTCAGTTACCAGCTTTCTCTACCCAAGCACTGAAGCAGCCACCCAACAGCCTTCTCCAGTGTGAATTTCTGTCTTCAGACTTCTTGCCCTATTAAGACATTTCTCACTGCCTGAAAACATGTCAGCGTCTCACAGCCAAATGAGTCTTTGCTTGCTATGGAAGCAAATGGGTAACTGGCTGATATAGCAGCGCCAGAATAGTTCCATCATACCCACAGGAAGTACAGAGAAGTTTGCAATAGAAGCAGTCTGAAAAACTTGTAAGAGGAAAGTGGGGGCTGGAGCCCAGAGCCTGCTAATGGAGTCAGGACCGACCAGCTAGCTGACAATGGCCAGCAGGCTTGTGAACTCCCCTATATGTAACAGCAGCAGCAATATTCATGTCATTTCTCCCCAATATGACACTGACAAGAGAGCATAATAGCTTCTAGGCAATTATTCCTTCTAGCTGGAAACATGCCTTTTGCATCGACGCTAATATTTGCAAATTTATTAAAACTAGCTTATTCTCTCTGACAGGTCTGCTAAGTGTGAAACCTGGAAGATTATCATGAGCCACTAGAAAGTCTGAGTCCGCGAAGGAAGTTGTCTAAAGACCACAGATCAGAATACTATGGGTCCCGGAGGGAAAAGGACGGAGGAGATACCAGGAGAATCTGCTAAAGGACATGAGCATCGGCAGCCAACTTCTTGGCATTACTTGGGTTTAAACAAACAGGCTAACTACGATGGGTCCCAGTTCAGCAGTTTGAAGCACCTAAGAATATTGAATTTGCTGAACCACCCATGGAGATGATCCTAAATGTGTTTTTCTTAGCTCTGTTTCTCTTCTGTAGCTCAGGCTATGAGTACGCAGTGTCGGGTTGTGATAGATCTTAAGGTCCTGCCATTGAGGGAGAGTCTAGACACTGGGATCACTTATGATTTCAGCTCTTGAGACAATGAGCATAACAGAAGTGTGTCCTCACTTCTGACCCAGGAAGGCTGTAAGCAGGAATGCATGCTGAGGGAAGAGGGCAGCAGGTAAGGACCCTACAGTACAGAAAGGAACATCTTCAGAGCAGCAGGCTACTTTAACTCAAATATGCCCTCCAGGGCCTTTCAGGTGCAAAGAACTGTCTCATTAAATATGGATGAAAGGATCATCCCAGGAATGCAATTCATTCATTTATTTTTAAAATGAAAAATCTAAAATACATGGTAATTAAACACATGGTAATTAGTTTCACGTGTTATTCTGGCTGTTCATGACTTCTTGCACAGGCTGACAGCCCCATCCATGGACATACACAGCCAATTCAGCACCCAACATGAAGCTTCAGACTCATTAACTAGACAGCACAAGCTTAGTGCCGGAGAGAAAAATGGCAAGTCCAAGTAACTTACCTCCAGCTATCAAGGGCCTGGGATGAATTTGCAAGTAGTAACATTGACTCAAAAGATGCTTCCAGCTGCAATACTTGCCTTGATGCTATTTCTGAATGAGAAATATTTAAATGATCTATTCAATAATTCTTAAGCTCTGCTTCTGTGGGACTTCTGTAGACTCTTTAATGACAAACTGTTTAGCCCTAAATGCTTACCTTTTTATTTCCACAAAGATTGAAATGTTTTGTTTCTGTTGTTGTTGGTTTTGTTTTTGCCTAAGGACTTTGGGGGAAACGAAGAAGCATGTTTTTATTTCAAGGCAACAGTTAGGAACTTAAGGGACCAATATTTTAAGTGTGACTCTAGGTCCCAGCCTCTTGTCCTCCAGAAATGGACTGTCATCTCCTGAAACTTCCTCAATCACTTACCAGCCTTACCATCTGGTCAGTCGTGCATTGCTATAAAAGTACTTTTTCTTATTAATAAAATAGAGATAGCAGTTCTCACCCAGAGACTCACTGGGCACATTCATGGATGTATGCCCACATCCCACAGCTCCAGGTGCACAGCAGCCTTTGCTTTGCATTTGCTACTTCCAACTAGCAAGGCTGTCATCGCAGGTTTGATCCAGTGCGCTCACTAAGGTGATACTGCCATTCAAAAAAGACATAATCTGATCATATAAAGGTGGGAAAGATGGCCTCCTTTAAATGTGGTTTTTTTTGGGGGGGGGGGACAGATCTGCCTTATGAGTGGAATGTAAGAAACTGTTGCTTTTCTAGACAGGAGGTTATGTATGGTCTTGCTGGCATGGATAAATAGATTGGGAGTCAGGGAAGGATAAAGTTACATGGAAACCTTAGAATCTGCATTGTAGAAATTTTCTACCCATGCCTGACTGGTTCTGATAGTACCCTGAAAGGAAATATTGGGACAGAGGTTACCCCATGAACCACACCAAGTGGCCACCAACAATACATTCTGAGTTAATAAACCATCAACAAGTAGTACCTAAGAAGTTTAAGGCTTTTGATTAACATAAGTGCACAGAGCTCTAATTCCTTAGGAGCTGTGAGCCACCAGTCCTTCCCAATACATGAGGCGGAGATAAGTGCTCAGCCCTCCAACTGTATATTCTTACCACCTAACACTGCCCATACAACCTTCCCTGTTCTCCTACCCATAGTTCCCTGGATCTTCAGTCAGGTCTCTATGGGGAAGAAGGGCTTCCCACTTGGTTTTTAGAAAACTAAACTAAACCCCAAAGTCCTAGACCTGATGTGCAGAGACTTACAGTCTGGACTCTGAAAACCTGCTGAGGTGCCAAAGCCAACGTGCTTTGTTGGAAGAACATGGCTCCAGGGACCACCACACTAGCAGGACTCAGCAGAGAGCTAGGAGGCGTGACTCGAATCCATGGCCTGTGGCTGGCTCTTAGAGGGAGCACAAACTCTGCAGCTCCCTTTCTCCCGTTGCATTAGTTGCTTGGAGCCCACCGATCTTGTTCAAAATCTGATAAAACTAAGGGGGTTCTAACCTTTAGAGCAGCAGATCCAAGACACACAACTGCCTCTCTGAACCCTGAGGCAATCAGAAGCAGGAGCAGGGCTGCAATGCTCTTGAAGGAAAACAGAGAGAAAGTCTCTCTACCCAACAGGAACTCCAAACTTCACGCACTCTCCCACCCCCACCATCTCTCAAACTCCAAGTTAACTTTTTTGCACCACAAATAATGTTGAAACAAGCTGAGACAAGCAAAATGGAAAGGGATAGAGAGTAGAGGAGTGGGGCAGAGATAATGACGCTCCCTCAGAGTCAGGGGACACTAAGAGCTGCATAGGAGCCTGGCCAGCACTCCCCACTCACCTTGGCATAGCAAAAGCAGATGAGCAGTAAGGGCAGAAGGTAGCCAAAGACGAAAGTGCACACCACATAAGCCTTCTTGTGGAGCTGGTTGGGCCACTGCTCCCAGCAGAAGGTCTGGTTGCTGTCCCGATGGAAAAGGCGCTGGTGGTAGGCCACCGGCGAGGCCATGGCGATGGACAGCGCCCAGATGAAGCCCACGCCCAGCAGCGCGTTGCGGGACACCCTGAGGGAGGAGGAGCGCCGCGAATGCACAATGGCCACGTAGCGATCCACAGACATCGCGGCCAAGGTAAAGATGCTCACGAGCATGGACACGGTGAAGAAGTAGTGTATAAACTTGCAGATGAAGGCGCCCAGCACCCAGGTGGGCAGCGCGTACACGCTGGCCTGGAAGGGGATGCAGAAGAGCAAGTAGGCTAGGTCTGCGATGCTCAGGTTGAGGATGAACAAGTTGGTGGTGCTGCGCGGCTTGCCCGGTTTGCTGCGCGCCAGCACGGTGATCACCAGGCTGTTGCCCAGCACGCCCATCGCGAAAATCAGACCAAACACCACCAGCGTGATGAAGTTCTCCACGCCGATGCCGAACAGCGGTCTGGACTCCGGGTCAGGCTCTGGGTCGCTCCCATTCCCTTCAGTGAGATTCATAGTAGCCAGTTCCATCACTTACTGGGACACCCCCTTGGGGCGCTGTGCAACTGACCGGAGCGCCCTGGGGAGTTGTGCCAGTCGAGGAAAGCAGGTTCTGGAGGTAGCCTAGGGTCACCAGATGGCCCAGGACAGCGCTAAGAGAGCGTGCCTCCAGCTAGTGCCTCCGAGACCGGCAAGACAGCAGGGGACAGCGACCCGGGTCGTGCCTGGTCACACTATCCTCTTGCCTGGTCTGGCTAAAGAGGAGGCGGTGCTGCAAGTCCGGAGCTGAGCCTTCCCGTGCGGGGGCGGCAGGCTCCAGAACACAGAGGTACCGGTCTAGGCGACTCCCATTGCTGGCAATCCGCAAGCTGGGCAGGCGGGCGGAACTCCTCCGCAGCTATCCGCAGGCGGAGAATCTACACGGTTATGGGTTCCAATCCCTTGCCTCTTGTGAGCTGCGTCCCCTTGCCCTCAGTGCCTTGAGGTCGCACCTGTTGCTTTGAGCCTCTTCTTCCCGCCACACTCCGCAGAGTCCAGTGATGCACACCTTCAGTGGTGAAGAGGGTGGCTGAGCTTTCCTCACTAAGGTCCACCTCCCTGCCCCACTGGCGCTGGCGTGGACGCTGGCGCTGTGGCTCTCCCTCCTGGTCCCAGGTCCTCTGCAGGGCGAACCTCTCTCACCGATCCCCAGGGGCCGGCAGAGATTCTGCCTACCTGGGAGACTGTGCGTATTCAACTGCGTCCCCTCTGAGCCTCCTCAACCAGATAGGTGGCAGTCCATCTCCTTGCAGAAACTGAGGCGCCGCTCTACGTGCAGCCCCGCTGCCCCTCTGGTTCCTAAAGGTGACTGTTGGAGCTGGCAGCCAACCTGGGTGCGCTCCAGTGTGTGCAGGCTGAGGCGACAGGCTGTGCGGTCCTCCTGCCAATTGGTACCTTTCGTCTTTCCCGCTCCCGGCAAAAGCAGAAATAAATCCCACGAAAATTAAAGGTTGGTGCTGTTACGGGGAGGGGGGAGTGACATTCTCTGTCTTGCTCGCTCCCTCGTCCAGTCACAAGCTAGGGAGGGAAGAGGCAGAAAAGAAACTAGCGCAGGCTAGTTTTCTTCACCAGCGTGTCCTGCGCACGCTGCTCACCTCGGGGATCCATTATTTCCACTAGACATTACTCATCGGAGTGACATAAACGGAAGCCTTGACGAGAGAAGTGTTTGTGAAGAGTCATTTGACTGTGTTGAACGGCCGCCCTGCTGAAAAGGGGGGCACACCAACTATGATGGTAACTGCATCGCTTTCCAAACCGCCAGCGTCCTCCAGCGGTGAGTGACCACCACTGCTAGACACAAGGTGAGAAGCACAGAAGGGTAGGACAGGGTGTCCCTGGGGAAGCTCTGGACCCTGGAGATGTGCCAGTGCAGGTAGCACAGTTCAGCCTTGCAGGCCAGTATGCACAATGGTGAGGCATGAGCCTTTACCTGGGGGCGTTTAGAAACCAAATGTACCTCGTTTCTCCCTCTCTCCAGCTCTCTTCTTTCACACTGCCAGGGACACTCTGATGCTATGCATCATGTACCTGCTAGTCCTTTGCTCTTGGGCTTAATACAGAGAGCTCCCTTACAAAAGGATTATGTATTCATCTTAAGGAGAGCGGGACTGTCAGTTACTAGCGTTCATCTAAGCATCGGAGAGCATCCTTACCTGCCAAGGAGGATGGAGCTGGTTTATCAGTTGTCTTTCTCCCCAGCAATGCTCTGTGTCCTAGAGCTTCACAGAGTTCTGTTCTGTTGACAGCTCTGCTGCATTGAAGGTCATATGGAATAGGACTTGGGGGAATAGTTTAGCCATGGGGGGTTCTATTTTGTTTTATTCTGGGGTGTGTGTGTTTCTGAGAATTGGTTGAACTTAGTGCCTCAGGCATGTTGGGCGAAGACTCTACCAGTGTTCAATATCCCCACCAAGAATTTATTAGGGAATTGGCTGTTGTTTTTGTTTTCATGTGGTATGAACTTTGTACTAATGAATCACTATTTTGTGTATATATGTGAGTGTGTGTGTATGCGTGTGTGTGTGCCTGTATATATGTGTGTGTAAGTGCCTATGTGTGTGTGACTCTGTGTGTGTCTGTGCTTGTATATATTGTGTGAGTGCATACATGTATGTGACTGTGTGCGTGTGCGTGTACGCGTGCACATGCGAGCACTGGAACTCATGGTGGTCACAATCACAGGGAAACTTCCAGATGTTGCTTCCCTCTTTCCACCATGGGCTCTGGGGATAGAACTCAAGACACCATGTTTGCTTGGGAAGTGCCTTCATGCCCTGAGACATCTCCTTGGCCCTCTATGAACTGTTTTTGACATGGGAAGCCCATTATTTCATGCCCCTGAGCCCATCATCCAGCTTAAAATACTTAAAAACTCATCAATATCCTTGAAGTCATTTCAAATACTTGTCTAATCACAATCTGCACCACAGCCACCTAAACGTGTGCTCACTGCTCCTTTCCAAATGTACATATGATATATGCATATGTCCTTAAATGGTAGTTGGGGGTGTACTGGTTGATGTTGTGTGTCAAGTTGACACAAGCTAGAGTCATCAGAGAGAAAGGAACCTCTCTTGAGAAGATGCTTCCATGAGATCCAGCTGTGATCAAGGGGGAAGGACCCAGCCCATTGTGGATGGTGCCATCCCTGGGCTAGTGGTCCTGGCTTCTATAAGAAAGCAAGCTGAGCAAGCCAGGGGAAGCAGGCCAGTAAGCAGCACCCCTCCATAGCCTCTGCATCCACTCCTGCCTCCGGATTCCTGCCCTGTGTGAGTTCCTGTCCTGATTTCTGTCAGTGATGAAGTGTAAGCCAAATAAACCCTTTCCTCCCCAACTTGCTTTTTGGTCATGGTGTTTTATGGCAGCAATAAAAAGCCTAACAAAGTCTGGAAGGGGGAGGTTGAAGTTTCATTTCTGCTTTAGTAGTGTGAGATGCTTTGCACTGTGATCTATGTTTTGCCTTGGTTTGCGTTTGGCAGGTAATTCATCTGTTCTCATATAGAGCACCCAGGCTCAGTTCACAGCATTCTGTCCTTTGTTTTCTGCCCTCTTTCTCTATACTGCGAAGTCTTCAGAGCAGTACATAAATGCAAGACTCTCAGGCCCCGCATGCTCACCTGTTTCCTAACTAGTGAGTTTGGTCCATGTCTATTCCTTGCTGTCACTGATCCCGCAGTTGGTTCATTGACATTTCCTAGACACTTGGCATTTCTGTTGTTTCCTATAAGCTGCTCCCTCTGCTGTTCTTCTGCTGGAATGTTCTAAGGCCCCTCCAAAGAGCTTCCTCCCTGACTTCTGCAAGATTCTGCTCCAAGAATCTTGCTCATAGGAATTTCTCCTGACCCTCCTAATACTGTTACTGTGTCCTTGCCTTGCTTTCTTCCCTGTTTGCAGTCTTTGAAACATTTCATGTTATACTGTTACATCTTTTGAGAAGTCTTATCTGTAGTACATAAGGGACTGACAAGCATGGAGTTGGAAGTGTAAGTCTTGAAATAATGCAACACCTCAGAGCTGGAGACACAAGTTTAGAGCCGTCTTGAGTCCATTATTAGTTAATAAAAATTAAAATGAATTGTTATGACCCACTGCTAACAGCTCAGCCTTGGATCACTGCTAGTCTCATGACTCCTCTGGCTCACCTGGCTCTGCAGCCCAGTTGCTTGACCTTTTTAATGCCCTTGCTGGAGATCATCACTAGACAGACAAAGCCCATTTTCTTCTCCCAGAACTTGTAGCTATCTGCCTTTGCCTCCTCAACCCATCAGAAGCCTTCTCCCTCTGTCAGAGAGCACATTTCAGTTCTTCCTTTAGTAGGAGGCAATGACAAAAATCAAAGCATTTGGCCCTTCTGATCCAACAGCACCCGACCACAGTTCTTTTTTCCACCGTTGTTTCAAGTTGGTTCCCTGTCCTTTGTCATTTTTTTATAGATAATTTTACTTTTCTCTACATTTTATTGTCTTCTTTTTGCTACCAGCATTTCAGGATTTGCTTCAATGTTTGTGATGTTTTTATTTTTCACACAAACTCTCCCCCTAGTTTCTAGAAGTAAGGAGTAATATTTTTTCACAGATTTTAGAAAATTCTTGGGCATTATCTATTTAGATGTTGAGTTTCCCAATTCCTACTCTTCTGTGCTCCTGAATTATTAAAAGATCTATGACGTTCTCCTCTGTCTCTTAGTTACATGGTCTGACCTCCCACCTCTCCTCAGTCTCTTAGTCACGTGGTCTGACCTCCCATCTCTCCTCAGTCTCTTATTCACGTGGTCTGACCTCCCATCTCTCCTCAGTCTCTTAGTCACGTGGTCTTACGATCTATCTTTCCTTCGTGGTACATCCCTGGTGGTTCTCAGACCATGCACCATCCATTTTACCACGGCCCTTGAATTCTAATACATTTTTTTGGTCAAATATACCAGGACTGGGTTTTTTTTTTAATACTTACTTTCTTTTTCATTATCTATGTTTCTAATTATCCTGGTTATTTATTCAAGTACTTTTAATGTGATCATCTTATATTCTGAATATTTCAATGTCTGAATACTTTGAAGCCCAACGTGTTTTTGTCATTTCTCCTTAGTTGTATTTGTGTGCGTGCCCCTTCTGTAGTTTCTGCTTGCTTTCTAATTTCTCATTGAATTTCTGTCCTGCTAGACTGTATCTGTGAGAACTTTATGGATCCTGAATTCTGAGTACATTCTCACAAAACTATGCTCAACTCAGGACATCGGAATTTGATTTAACTCGAGTATTCCGGACAAAGGAGAATTACACTCCAGAGAGGCACAGGGGCGTGAGACTCCGGAAGAGAACCTGTTTCTTCCTCCTGATCTCAGAACACCAACACACCTCTCTAGGTTTCCGTTAAGAGTTTCCTTGCCTTGCTGTCTTGCTGTATATTTATAGAGCCCTGCCCCCACTCTCTGAAGTTCTCTACCCTCATTCTCTGAAGGTCTATGAGCTACTTGGGTGAGTAGGTGGGTGGGGCAAAAATTAGTCACGCCTACTCCCAGCAGGCCTTGCTTCACTTGAAGGGCAACTCCCAAAGGAAGAGTTCATTTTTCAGTCCCACGAAGGATCCGCCACCGTGAACAACTGTCTGACACACAGTGACTTTTTACTGTGGTAAAAGGGCTTTTTTTTTAAGTTCACAGAGGCTTTTGTTTTGTTTCTCTGTGTGTAGCCCTGGCTGTCCTGGAACTCACTTTATAGACAAGGCTGGCTTCGAATTCCAACATCTACCTGCCTCTTGTCTCCCGAGGGCCAGGATTAAACGTCTGCACCACCACCACCCAGTTACGGCTTACTTCCTGTTCATTAAACATTTAGCCTTGAGTTGGCTAAAATCCTGTTCTCTATTCAGTAGTATCGGTTCTACATGAGCGTGCTGCAATCCAACCACAGAATCTCATAGTACCTCACACCATTCATTAGCTCAGTGTGACCTCAGAGCAACCTTGTCATATGCCTCTATTGAATTAATTAATTAATTAGCCATTATGAGGTTCCCTCCTTTAGGAACGAAATTCAGGAGACAGAAGAAGGGAAGGGTGCCTTGTGTAGCTTTGCTGAAGCAGCACATCTTACCTAAATATGCGATGGACACACGAAGAAACACACATACCATATTTCTACAGATCTACAGTTTTCCGGATGTCCTGTAAAGGCTGCTGAAAGCTGTACTTACATGTCACCTGAAAAATCACCCGATGTTTCACCAGGTACTTCAAAAGGAGACTCGAAATTAAACTCACGCATGGCGACACGGAGGCAGAAAGCAAGACACCTCGGAACAACGTGGCCTCCCCCACAGTACCCTTCATACTCTCTCACCAAGACAGAAAGAAAGAGAGAGAGAGAGAGAGAGAGAGAGAGAGAGAGAGAGAGAGAGAGAAAGAGAGAAAGAAATCTTTTATTTTTTTAACAAAATTTGAGTGAAAAACAGCAGGGCACTCAGGCTATAAACTGTGGCCATCACCTGAAAGAGAAGAAGAAAGAAAATCACACCTTTTAAGTTAGGATCCAAGAAAGCCTGCTTGGCCCAGCCATGGAGATTGGCATTTGCTGCAGGGCAGAAGAGGGTAGAGGGGAAAGCTTCAGAGAACACACGAGAAGGCCTAGAGCATTGGGGACAGCCTGTACAGACCTTGACTAGTATCTAAAAGAAATGGATGAAAAAAAGAACATGGTTTTCTGAGTCAGAAAAAGTGGGCGGGCCTGTGCCATAGTCTTTGCAAGTGGGCAGGCCTGAGCTGTTGTCTTTGCAAGTAATCGCAAGCTCTGGCCCAGCTTTATCTTAACAAGCTTGATCTGCAACACCAACAAGCAGGGCCCTCATGCCCCTTGAGACAGGGGACTGAAGGCGTTGCTATAGCTCTTCTCAGCACAGTGAGATTCACCCACATGGTGTGATGCCCCCTGCAGTACAGGGCTGACTTCCAGCTAATTAAGATGAACACACGTTATCTTTCCCCTTACATAAGTGATATTTTTATCTTCAATATTCTTTTGAAACAACTTTTTTTCTGGCATTCTCTTCCTTTAAAGTCAATGTGAGTTCCAGGGTTTAAAGGGAATGAAAGCTCTCATCTGTCCAATTATCTCCATGAATTTATTCCCTCTCTCCTTCCTTCCAACCTTGCATTACAGTAATTGGTGGTGAGATGTCACGATTGACCCTAAGAAAAAGCACCAGAAAAAAAAACAAGTCCCTCTTCTTGTTACTCTAGGCAGCCCATCACATTCCTATTTGAGGAAGCCTGAGCTGTTAGGGTCCTGCCTGGCCTACCCATACTCAGTCATGGCTACTGAGTCCTCAGGAGGCACAAGGGGTGAAGGATATGAGCTCTCTGTCTGCTTGAGCTGTGGTAGCTCTAGTTGCATCTCTCATCAGCTAGGCTTTGACTGACAATGTGACAGGTGAGAAAGAAGTCATACCTTCTAGCTAAGGCTCGTGTTTATCTCCGAACTTGAGAAGACTGTATCACCATGCTGAGCCTCAGTCTCCTCACCTGGGAACCAGGAGGGACCATCGTAGGGTTGAATTTCCCTGAAGTTGTTCTCTGCATCTCATTATATCAAGATGTGTTTGGAAACACAGAAATAATAAAACACCCATATTCCATGGCAACAGTTTCTATGTTAACAAGTTTGTTAACAAGCTGTTGACAACCCGAGTTCAGTCTCTCCAGTTTCTATGGTGAAAGGAAAGAAACAAGTTTTAAAAGCTGTTCTTTGATCTTCATACCCACACTGTGGCATGCATGTATACACACACACACACACACATAAACACACATATACACACATACACACACAGTGGCATGCATGTAGACACACATTGTAGCATGCACACACATACACAAATAAAATGTAATTTTAAATGTCACAAAAAATTTAAAGAAGTTATCTATACAAAGTAATGCAGAATGTGAGAGCCTAAAATTAATTCCACTGTTACTTTTGAAATTTGAATACATTACAGAAATTTTTTCTGGTCTTGCCTATCTTCTGTAAATTTCTTATAAATGAATAGGCATCCACTAGGCAGAAAGGATTCTGAGATAGTGCCAGGCAAGAGATTTACCAGGAAGATGTGACAGTAAGAGGGACATATGGTGCCTGAGCACAAAATATAGCAGATATGTAGATTATAGTAAATGGGTTATCTTAAGTTATAATCTAGTCAGAGAAGAGCCTAGCTATATGGCCGAGGTATTTGTAAATATATTTTGAGTTGAAATCTTATTTCTGGAAGCATGGGGCTCGAAGGAAGAACCAGACCAAACTTCTACACATCTCTTTCTCTAGGTTTGGGGAATTTTCTTCTATGATTTTACTGAAGAGATTCTCTAAGCTTTTACCATGATATTTTCCTCTTCTACCCATAATTTGGCAATTAGGTCTTTCTTGGTGTCCCAAAGCTCTCCTGTGTTCTGTTCATTTGCGTTTCAATTTCCCATTGACCTTTACTCAGGGATCCAATTCCTCTGCTTTGTCTTCCAAGCCTGATTCTGCTTTTAAAATGGTCCATTCTAGTGATGATGTTTCCTACTGAGGCTCTTAACCGACTTACTTCAGTTTGGGTTTCCTTCTGCTGTGAGCATCTGAACTCCAGCCTCTACTTCTGAACATTCCCCTGTCTCAGGCCAAGCAACCCAGACTGGCTCCTGCCCCAAAGTTGATGAACAAGCTCTTCATGACCTGCCGAATAGAATAACAAGAAGTGATCGAATATAATGATGCCGCTCGAAATGAAACAGATGGAGTTAAGAAACATCCCAGTGAGGGAACCTGAAAGGAGAACAGAAATACAAACTCCTCCATTAACCATTTTTTCAGAAAAGGTCAAAATTGATGGCCAAAATTCCAAACTTTGGGTAGCAATATTTGCTGACCATCCACAAGAGTCTGCCCTGCTTAAGGAGGAGAATGAAGAGGCTCTGCAATATTTGACCAGAGTTCAAGTGACAGAATTTGACGATGTAGTATCAGGTTGCAGAAGAGATTGTTATCTAGATGAAAATCCATTTTTGAAAATGAGGTTCTCTCCAAAGGATTTCTTAGCAGTGATCCATCTTCAATGTCCACTGAAATCAAATGGGAAGAAAAGAGTAAAATACCCAAGTCTCACAGAACAAGGCCAGAAGGAAAAGACAACACAAGGGACTAGAGAAATTTTCACCTGGTGTACTGACCATCCAGGCAGATGCAGATGATGCAAGACAGACCATCAAAGGTGGCATTTTACCAAATCCCTTACGGTATGAGTTGGTTCCTGGTTCATATGAAGGAGGAAGAGTACAAGGGAGGGAGGGATGGAGGAAGGAAGGGAGGAAGGGACAAACAAAGAAAGAAGAGGAAGAGAAGGAGGGGAGAAGGAGGAAAGAAGGGACCAACAAATGAACAAAGAAGAAGAGGAGGAAAGGGAAGAGGGGAAGAATAAGGAGTTTGGAAGATATTGATGAAAAGAGGATGAGGACTCAGCCACAGAAGCAGATATTGTGGATCATCTCCTTTCCCTCTTATCCTCCAAATCCAACCCCAGTCTCAACCCGTCTCTGTAGCACACCACCTGCTGTGGACTCCAACCCTCTCTGCCCCCATCTCCAGCAGATCACATAGATATGCTCCTCTGACCCACCTCCCAACTCATCCTATTTTAGCCCCAACTACAACAGGCTTTCTCTGAGAAATCTCCAGCCAAGCCAGATAGAGAAACAAATAGGGAAGTTTCAGATCTTCAATCTCCCTCCTCTCTTTAAATCCAACCCCCACTCTCATCTTCAGCTCTTTAACAGACACCTACTGTGGATTCTCCTTGCTCTCTGATACCCTTCCCAGGGGTGCAGGCAGATTCTAGTGGAATGTCTTGCTTTTCTACCTCCTGTAAGCCTCCTCACCTCCCCCAAACCCATCCCCATTGATAAGTGTCATCTCCCAATACCTAGAAACAATTTACTTGGAACCCTCAGTGGCCACACCTATCAAGATCCCAAAAGATTTTCCTACCAGGCAATGTACAACCCCTACACTCTCTTAAGAACCAGAAAGGAAACAGACCAAAGAACAAAACATCCATTCGGTGAAGACAAGACCAGATATCAGCACCTAAAATTACAATCTTTCCAAACCCATATGCCAACTTAAATACACAACCAATAACAGACAAGACTATGTTTCCACTAGAGTCCAACAACCCTGTCACAGCAGGCCCTATGTATTGCAACATAAATGAAACACAAGAAAAAGACCTTTAAATACCTTTTATGGATACAATGTAGGTCCTTAACAAGGAAATTAATAAATCTTTTTTTTAAATCTATGAAAGGGCTGGAGAGATGGCTCAGCAGTTAAGAGCACTGACTACTCTTCCAGGGGTCCTGAGTTCAATTCCCATTCATAACCATCTGTAATTGGATCTGATGTACTCTTCTGGTGTGTGTCTGAAAACAGCTACAGTGTACTCATATAAATAAAAACAAATAAATCTTTTTTAAAAAAAGAAAGAAAACAATGAAAACACAAACAGTAGAAACAAATTAATAAAACAGTATTAATAAAACAGTTCAAGAGATGAATGTGGAAATAGAATCAATAAAGAAAACAAACTACAGGAAGTCTGGAAATGACAAATTTATGAATTTGAACAGGAGCTACAGAGACAAGTAACAACTTTATCAACAGAATACAAGAGATAAAAGAGAGACTCTCAGGCACTGAAGACACAACAAAAGAAGTGGAAACATCTATCAAAAACAAGTTAAATCTAAAAATATCCTGGCACAAATAACCAGGAAAATATAGGACACTATGAGAAGGTCAAATCTAAGAATAACAGGAACAGAAGAAGAAACCCAGCTCAAGGGCCCAGAAAATATTTTCAACAAAATAATAGAAGAAAATTTTTTTAACCTAAAAAAGAAGATGCTTATCCACGTACAAGATGCTTACAGAACACCAAACAGATTAGACAAGAAAAGAAAGTACTCTCACCACAAAATAATCAAAAGACTAAACATACAAAACCAAGAAAAGTATTTAAAACTGCAAGGGAAAAAAAACAAGTATCATATAAAGGCAGACCTATGAAAATAACACCTGATTTCTCAGTGGAGACTCAAAAATCGAAAAGTGCCTGAACATCACATTCTGAAGATTCTAAGAGACCACAGATGCTATCCCAGGCTACTATATCTAGCAAAACTTTCAAGCACAATAAATGAATAAAGTAAGACATTTCATAATTTAAAAAAATTTAAACAGTATCTGTCTACAAAACTGACCCTATAAGACACCAGAAGGAAAACTCTGACCTAAAAAGGTTGGGCACAGCCAATAAAACACAAGAAATAAATAATCCCATGCGAGCAAATAAACACACACACACCACAATTACAAAATAGGAGGTACCAATAGACACTGTTCATTGATAGCTCTCAGCACCAATGGTCTCACTTCTCCAATAGTAACACAAAGACTAACAGAATGGATGCGAAAACAAAATCCATCCTTCTGTTGCCTCCAAGAAAGACAACTTAACATCAAGGATAGACATGACCTCAGGGTAGAAATACGGAAAAATATATTACAAGCAAATGGACATAAGAAAGCAAGCAAGTGTAGTCCATTTTAATATCTAACAAAGACTTCAGACCAAAATTAATCAGAAGCGATATGGAAGGACACTACACACTCACTAAAGGAAGAGTCCACCAAGAGGATATTGCCGTTCTTAACATCTAAGCACAAAACACAGGGGCACCAAAGTTCATAAAAGCAGCACCACTCTAGCTTAAATCACATATTGACCCTCACATGCTGATAGCGGGAGACCTCAGTACCACACGCTCACCAATGGGCAGGCCATCTTGATAAAAATTAAACTGAGAAATGCTGGAGATGACTGACATTAGAAACCAAACGGGCCTAACAGATAGTTACAGAACATTTCACCCAAACACAAAATAATATACCTTCTTCTCCACACCTCATGGGTGCTAATCACACATTCAGAAATAAAACAAGTCTCAACAGAGGCAAGAAAATTAACATAACATCCTGCATCCTATCTGACTACAACAGATTAAAGATGGACATCAACAACAGGAGAAAGCTTACACATTCGTGGACACCAAACAACTACTGAATAAAAATGAGTCAGGAAAGAAAGTAAAGACTTCTAGAATTGAAAGGAGTAGATGGCAAGAAATAAACTCAGGGATGACATCAATAGACTAGGACAAATACAAAAATAAATAAATAGAGAACTCAGGAAACTAGATAACAAAAAAAAACCCAGTCAAATAACAGATATAAACTGAAAATTTTTATAAGAAACTCAAATGGCTGAGAAACACTTAAAGAAATGTTCAACATCCTTAGTCGCCAGTGAAATGCAAATCAATACTTTGAGACTTCATCCTACTCCTATCAGCATGCCAAGATCAATAAAACAAGTGACAGCTCATGCTTTGGAGTATGTGGAGCAAGAGGAACACTCCTCCATTGCTGCTGGGACTGCTAACTTATACAATCACTATTAAAAAACAGTATGGAGTTTGCTCAGAAAGTTAGGAATCAATCTACCTCAAGATCCAGCTATACCATTCTTGGGCATGTATCCAAAGGACACTTCATCCTACCACAGAGCCACTTGCCCAACCATATCTGCTCTAGTCAAAATAGCCAGAAATTGGAAACAACCTAGATTTCCATCAACAGACAAATGGATTTTAAAAGAAAATATGGTACGTTAACACAATGGACTATTACCCATTTAAAAGTGTAATCAGGAAACTCACAGGTAAATGGATGGAACTGAAACAAAATTATCCTGAATCATCTTGAATGAAGTAATCCACACCCCTGAAGACAAAGTGAAGGTGTGTATTCACTTACATGTGGATATTATCTACTGAGTCAGTGATAACCAAGCTACCATCCACAGATCCACAGAACAGTGGTCCTCGTGCTTCTTAATGACTAAAATACATTTTATGAAATTCTTGAAGAGCTACTAAAAAAGAGACAAAAGGTTTTTTAAATAACACTATAGAATCACAGAGCAGTGGAGAACTCAACCATTTATTTTTCCTGTTTTTTGTTCAGTCTACCCTCCTGAGCTTAGACACATGCATACGCATGCAAATATTCACACGTATAATAAACACACATATACATATAGACGTATATACATACCTTATGAAGAGCAGGTGAGGAATAACTTCTCACCAAGAAGCTTCCCTAGAAAGCACACTTCCTCTCACTAAGGCAGTGCATATAGCATTCTCTGAAAGTCACAGGCTTCGGGACACCTGCCGTATGGGTCAAAGACAGTTGTTTTCACAATCATTGCTAAAAGAGAATCCAAGGACTTAATAATCCTTTTATCAGACAATCATGTAACACTTCTTCTAGGTGAGTCTTTGTCCTCATCTCTTTGTTGAGTAAATGAAGAAAAGCCTTCAGACTGCCCAGGTGGGATCAACCAGTCCTGACTTTACTGCTAGATAAATCACAACGTGTATGCAGAGTCATAAAACGTATGTCAGTAAGTTGGCTTTCCAGCTTTGAACTTCATGGACAGATGTCTATCTGGCTAAGAAAATTCATGCCTGCCATTTTGCTGTGTGAACTCCACTCACAACTGTTATACATTGAGAGTATATCCAGTGTCGCCTCCACAAAACATCTCTGAGAAGTGCTTGGAACTGGAGACACTTTCTGGAGTAAAAGGGGAGGTGCAGAGAGTGAAAGGCCCCGTTCTGTAGTAACAACTTCTGAGGCTCAGAATGAACCACAAGGTCGTAGGTTTAATTTTTTTCCGCCTACTTTTATTAAGCATTCAACCTCTGCTCCAGCCCACCACGCAGCCGAGGTAGTGGAAACGTTATTAGGATTTGGGGGAAGTGAGCTTGTTCAGCAACAGTTCCTTGGGGGACAAGCCTGGTCTTCTTTGGCAGCAGTTCAGTCCTGTTGCAAACACCAAATATGACTTGTCAGCTCCAAACCAGTCCTCTAGGCAGGCAATCTGCACACAGGAACTTGGCACGGACCAGCAGCTGCTGTCCAGTCCTGAAGACAGGCAGATGGCACACGCGATCTGGCAGCTGCTGTCCAGTGCTGAAGGAACCGTTAAGCTCCCCAATCCGCCTGAGGCGAGGCCGCCAAAGTGGAAAACTGCCACGGAAACCTCATTGAGCTTCTTTGAGTGTCAGCGTTTGGAGAAAACCAAACTAAAGCTCAATGCTCGTCTCCCACTGTTCGTGGGATCATATCCACTACACAAGGCAGTTTATTTTAGGCTCTTGCAAAGTTAGGACCAACCCAAACAAAACAGCAAGTGCAGCAACTGAGCCCAAAGATGTACAGGGCCCTGAACACTGGCACCTCTCTCCACATCCTCTAGGGGGAGGACAGAGAACCACACAGGTTGCCCAACGCTTACATTTGCAGCTTCTCAACAAAGACCATGTATTTTGCATCTTGTGTACTTTTAAAGCTTTTCAGGAGCCTGAAGTCTGTCAGGGCCTCAGGTTGTTCGACAAGCTCGCTGTCAATAATTTTCTACTCCACAGATGCTAGCCAGAGTCTAGTGTTTTCTGTTCATCTGTAGTTGGCCCTAAGCTCATTCTGGTCACTTCTGTCTTGAAGACAGAGGTTCAAGTGAGCTGGTGAGTGTTGGCAGCCAGAACGACCTAGACTTTCTCAGAGATCCTGAAAAAAATGAAGGGAAGTGTGATCCTGTGTTCTTGTTCAGGGGTGAACGTGACAAGGTTGGACTGAGGCTGGAGCCAAAGTCATGAAGGAGACAAGGTTGCAATTCCTGAAGAACTGACTTCTCCTGTTTGGCTGTGGTTATCAGTTCTATGGCAGCTGTGTCTAAGGTGTCCTGTGTTCTCTTTGCCAACATTATCTGATTTAGCTACCAGCTCACCTTGGCCATTTCCCCATATAAATAGTACAGAAGTTGTTGTCTTCCTCCTCCTCCTCCTCCTCTTCCTCTTCTTCTTCTTCCTCCTCCTCTCTCTCCTCTGCCTCTTCCTCCCCTTCTCTTCCACTTCCTCCTCCTCCTCTTCTTCTTCCTCT
>JADRCG010010558.1:1393171-1403992 GCA_019844195.1 Rhabdomys dilectus | reverse complement strand
TCCTCCCCTTCTCTTCCACTTCCTCCTCCTCCTCTTCTTCTTCCTCTTCCTCTTCTTCCCCTCCTCCTCCCCCTCCTCTGCCTCCTTCTCCTTCTCCCCTTCTCTTCCTCTTCCTTCCCCTTCTCTGCCTCCTCCTCTTCCCCCTTTTCTTCCTCCCTTTTCTCTTCCTCCTCCTCCTCCTCCCCTTCCCCTTCCTCCTTCTTTCCCTCTTCCTCCTCCTCCTCCTTTTTCTCTTTTCTGAGTCAGGGTTTCTCTGTGAACCCATGTCTGTCCTGGAACTCATTATGCAGGTCAAACTGTCCTTAAACTCAGAGAGCTGCCTGCCTCTGCCTCCCAAATACTAGGATTAAGGGTGTGTGACATCTCCACCCAGCTGATGCTGTACTCCTTAATAAACTTTCTTGGCATATGTCTTCTGAAATGCCTCCCAGTCCCGGATATTGCTTTCATCTCTTTTATTCCTCATTCCTCACTTCCCACTCAACAACTCACTGTTCAGGACCCTAATTCAGGCAGGTTCAGGTCAGATGAGACGCTGTTGGCTGGAGGAGTCAGGAGGTGCAAGCTAAGACTGTAAACTCAAAGCCAAGGGTTCCCAGGTCATCCACCTGCCAATTCCCCAACACCTCTACCCATGGCATCTTTGCATCAAGCCCCAGACATGGGGAAATGTTAAGAGAAGAGCATTCCTCAGAAGCTGTCCTGAGTCTGCTCACTCAGTCACTGAGTAATTCATGCTTTCCCACTTGCAGCAAATGCTTTTTTGATTAGATAGAAGTAATACTAGGTAGCCAGGCTTGTATAGAGTTATTCTGAAAATCTGACAAGCTTATTATATAAAATGCCAAGAATGATGCTAATAACAAGGATGAAAGAGGTACTATTTGGAAGTTTCACATTGATTTCAATTGTTTTCTATTAAAGGTACGTGCATTAATTGTGCTAGCACTTCCTGTGATTATAACAGAGTCAATTATGTTGTCTCGGGATCCCTGGTAGTGTCAATTTTCTCATACTCATTATTCATGACCTATAAGGTATCTCTTGATACATTGCTCTGTACATATAAATATTAAAATACAGATAATTCGAAACAGAGTCTCAAGAAGCTTAGTGTGGCCTTGGGGTTGACAGTAGCCATGGATGACCTTGAACTTCTGGACTCTCCTGCCTTCCACTGCCATAGTGCTGTGCCCAGTTCATGTGGTGCTGGGTATCACACCCAGGACCTTAAGCATGCCAAGCAAGCAGGCCACTGACTGAGCTACATCTCTAGCCTCTGGAGTTCAAAATATCTTAGGATTTTAAGTTTTACAACATTTCACCTTAACGTCACTCCAAATGCATTTCCTTAAATTTCTATTAAAGTAGATTTCTTTTCTCTTGACATGTACCATATCGATGATACCAGAAGTATCCTGGGCACACAAAGAGAAAACAATCTATATTTAAGATACATGTTAGCCCTGGTTAGGCCAGGATGCTGGAGTGATTCAGGTAAACAGAAGAGGCTTGTTAATAAATGAAACATCTCTCATCAAAGGCCCAGTGAGCCTAGGGAGTGGGCATTGAGCCATATTATCTCATTTTCCTCTCTCCTCTATCTATCTTCATCTCTCCCTTTGCCTCCCTTTTTCCTGGGCTTTAACAAGCTGTAGCTCGCATGGGCCATGGGAGCACCATGACTACAGAACAGAGTCTGCTGTCATAGCTCAGATGACTAACTGTGGTTAATTTGACATTCGACACTGCCTTTAGCAAAGAGCTAGTACTCAGTAAGAAAGAAGAAACGTTTCTCTCCCAAATGGCTGCAAATGTCAAAATGAGAAGAAAGACTGGCAGTCCAAGTAATATCCAAACCTTGGAGGAAAACGGAAAGATGACCTCAAATGCATCATTAAATCATCTCTAAATATGGAAGTGACCAGGGAAGAAAGCAAGGAAATAGAGTTGGCCATGTCCTCAAACCCCACACTTCAGAGTGGAAAGCAGGCAGACAAACTAGAAATTTGGACAAGGTTCCCTGTGGGGAGCCGACAGAAGGTGGCTATCATCCTTGCAGCCATCTTGAGCCATATACTCTCGCAAAAGACGTGTTTACAATAGCCTACAACAGCTGAGCACACTCTGATAACATCTTGTTTTAGATACCCAGGATCTTCCCTGGGGTGTGTGAGACTTAAAGGTGAGAGACTTAAAGGCATGACTTAAGGGTGTGACTTAAAGGCGTGACTTAGAAGTGAGACATAAAAGGTGAGAGGCAGACAGAAGAGGGAACTTGAGACTTGAGACTTGAACTAGAACTTGCAAAGGGAACTTGGAAAGAGACTTGGAACTGGGAAAGAGACTAGCAACTTAGAACTAGAATTAGGACCTGAGACTTGGTGCTAGGAACTAGGGACTTGGAACTAGGGACCTAGAGAGAAGAAGAGAGACTAGAGAATAAATGGGATTGAATCACACTCTGTCTGGTCTCCATTCTTCACGACTGTCCTCACTCTCTCTCTCTTGCTGAACCCTGACCCTCTGACTAGAGCAGCTTGGGGCAGTATGAGCTGGAGCAATTTAGCTCCCAAGGCTTGGGGCAGTTCGGGTTCCAACATTGATAGAGTAGTCTTCGACATTTTGGCCCCCAAGTGTGCGACAGAGTGGTCCGCAACAGTTACCTGTGGCCTAAGAGCTGAATGGCACATTACAAAAGACGCCTGTTCTGCACACCACTGGTATCTCTCATCTTCACTCACAGGTGATCTCTAAAATCTGGAAAACAAATGGGGCAAAGGAAACCAGAAAGAGGTGGCCCACTACAGATGGTCAAGAGATCTGCTCAAAGGCAGGCCTTGCTGCCTGTGGAGTCAGAGATCAGGGATCATAGCATCCATAAACACTGAGGAGCCTCTAGTGAGTAAGGAGAAAACTGCTATGTATTCAGAGTAAGAAATTAACACCCCTACGCAGTGTCGGGTGGCTCTCAACCTGTGGGCTGTGACACCTGTGGCAACCCTCTGTATCCAAAACTATTTACATTACGGTTTATAACAGTAGAAAAGAGTTACAGTTGTGAAGAAGCAATGAAAGTAATTTCATGGTTGGGGGGTCACCGCAGCATGAGGGACCGTGTTAAAGTGTCACGGCGTTAGGAAGGTAAAGAAATACTGGTTTAGAATAAGCAGCCCAGTGTCAAGAAGTCATAAAAATCATGAGACTCTTTGGGGTTATATAAGAGCAATAGAACTAAAAGCTGGCACAGGTCCAGTCAGAGCCGCATCATTCCATGTCTGACTAAAAGCAGCCTTTAAAGGAAAAGAGATGGGAGAAGATGTTTGCACAGAAACAAAAAGGGCTCGCCAGCCGCTGCAGAGAAGAGCATCGTGCTGAGATTGGGGGGAGCCACTCCACACCTAGAATCTGAGTTTCTAACCCCTTCCATCAGGAGAACACCTAAGCTTCCCCAAAACCAGCATCACCAGGATTAGTCAATGCCTGCTCTGCTCCCATGGTAGGTTATCAGTCAGAACAAAGACTGCATTCAAGTCTCCAAACAGAGAGGAATTTGCCATTTGTTTCCTTTCCTCTAAAGCTAGCCTAGAGGGGTTACAGAAGGGTATTCCTCCTAAAATAAATATAAATAAATAAATAAATAATAAATGGTAACAGTGTAGTTCATGGTGCACAAGGGTACATCCCATCCCAATAGACATTGGAGGAGACATAGTTATCTTGCAAGAAAAAGACATTAATTTCACAGAATTTCAATTTTCCTGTGAAGGGAAATATTCTCAAGGGAAGGAACACATTTGTTGTCTATACACAAGCCTGACCTCAGCAGTAAGGAGCCTCTTTGCTTCCTTCATCCCCTCTGGCAGTCAGCAGGTGGGTACCATGTCTGTGCCTCTTCCCCATTTGGCTGTCTCCATACCACAAACCAGGATAAAGTCCCCAATGATTTATTCACCACCTAGTCACTCTTGAGAGGGCTAATAACAGCCACATCTAAATTATAGCACTGATCTGGCTCCCACAACCCCACAGAAACTGCACTGACATGAACAGTTCCCCCCACTTCCAGACTGAAAGAGAAGCCATATAACTAGTTGGGAAATAAACCCAGTGTTGCATAAAATGATGATTTACTCGACAATTTTGGCAAACACATACTGTCCCACTGTGATGACTTGGGCTGATGATCATAATAACCCAATAAAAGTTTAACAAAAGGAAATTGCTTAATCTAATTTGTTATGTCAATAAAGATGATATAATGAGTAATATTAAAATATATGTTAAGAATAAATCCCCACTTAGGATCGTCGCTTAATAATGTGACCAGAAGTTCCTATTTCTGATGTAATCCCCAATTATTTTCTTGAATGTGATTCTTTTTAAAAAGCATATATATAAGACCAAGAAATAACACCAAACTGTACGGGTAGACTTTACCTAAGATGTTCCCATAGAAATTGGGAAGGGAACAAAAGCACCCTCCACAACTGTTATCACAGAATATTGTTCAAGCAAAAAAAAAAAAAATAGCATAAATACATTGGTGGCTAACAGACTAGCTAAGAAAGAAAGAGCTACATTTGTCAAGAATATAGGAATGTAGAAGCTCATAAACCACTGGGAGAGAAAAATGAATTAATACTTTTTGCAAGTCAAATTTCAAAACATCCCCAAAGCCGCATGATTAGTCCTCTTGATGACACCCCAGCCGCCGCAGCTGATCCTGAGGGGAAAGCCAATGCTGTGCACTAAGATGTACCACTAAGGAGATCTATCAGACGTCTGCTTAACTGTCTTGAAGTTTGCAAATTAGTGTGCTTCTGTTGAGAATATTTCAACCATAGCTTTGCAAGATAGAAGCTGGCACTGCTTTTCTAGAATCCGAAATTCTTAACATTGCGTTTAAAAATCAGAAACAAAGGTACACACTGGTTGCTTTTCTCACTGCTGTGAATATTGCTAAATGTTATACATAAATAGAAACAAGCAAACTTAAGGGAGGGAAGGTTCACTTTGGCGCATAATTGAGAATAACACAGTCCACCCTGGAGGAGGAGAGACCAAAGGGAGCACGTTGGTCCGTTGCACTGACCAGAAAACAAACAACAGAAAATTCGGGGAATCAGCTAGCTTATTTTTCTTTTTCCTTTTTTATTTGTGCGCCCCGTCCATGAAGCTACTCACTTTCAAGATGGGTCATCCCTTCTCTGTTAAATCTTCCTGGAAACGCCTTCATGGACGTATTATGTACAGCTGTACCGCATTAGTATCCTAGGTGTTTCTTAATCCAAGAAACTGAAAGTGAAAATGAATCAGCATGAATTGTTGCAAATGTCTAATTAACAAACAAAAGCCACGGGAATTTGAAAGTGATGAACTAAACGTAGGCAGAAGCCTTTGGTCAGGATGAGAGAGTGCAGCTGACTAATTCATAGCCATCGTGCTTAAAATATTAATGTGGTTAGAAACTGCGCTTTCCATACATGTGCTTCCTCGGGATGAGAAAACCACGCTTAGGAAGAAAGGGGAGGTGGACCGCCCACGGCAGAGCAGCTCCACCCCCCCACCCCCGCACATGGACCTGTCAATCACTTGAGGACCTTTCCGCTTTACCTCTAATTATTTTAGAGTGAAGAGAAATATAAGAACTGCCCCCAATACTTCTGCTGAGTAAGGGCTGGCAAGCAACATCTGGACACAAAGAGACAAAACAAGCAGCATCTTTGTGTTAATGGAATGTGTGCGGTTGGAAATAAGTACAAAGTGACAGCATTGGGAAGGAGGACAAGACTCGTTTTGCATGCAGGAAGACCATTTCAACGTGCAGAGGGAGTTTAAAAATCCCAACGAATGAAAGAGATCGATGGATAATAGAAGATAGATATGGAGATGAATTGCTCCGCCCTGTAGCCACACAGGCAACTGTGAAGACTTGAAAGCACCATAGACACTTCCAATGTCAAGCAGTACGTTTGGAAGAGGCAGAGGGGGATGGACAAAGGGCTGTCGACTAAATCTGGAGGGGCACATTGGGGAAAAGGGTGTTGGGAACCTTTGGAACAACCCTTCTGACTAGCCCAGGGATTAGTGTGATAACACATGGAGGGCTTGCTTTGGGGATTATATTCTGCAGAAATAAAATATTCCAATGGATCCACTGGAAAGATGCTACCTGCCATTTTTCTTTAGAATTAAAAAGAAGCCATGTTCCATTTATTCTAAGAGCTTCTACCCCTTCGTTGTGATGGATAACCCTGAAGAATAGCAAGGGACTTGTTACTAGGTCTGTGTCATCCGGTGGAGAATGGCAAGGGTCACATCGAAGAGTGAAAAAGAATACAGCTAGGGAGCTCACGTGACCTGGTTGTATATTGTATGTTAACACAGGTATTTACACATATATACCATTATAACATGTTTTCTAGAGTAGAGGGAACTGTAGATCCCAGTACAAACTGCAGAGAGGGGCTAGAAGGAGGAGAGCCTTTTCATGTTCATATACTGTTTAGTTATTGAGTAACAAGACAGATATAATCTTTAAATCAAAAATAAGAAACGCTTTGACCACTCAATAATTTAGAGAACACAGAACTTACCAGAGTCCTTGGAGACTCTGAGGGTCTGGCAAGCACCTGAGCACCCCTGCAGGTGAGAGTTCCCTACAGTTTCACAGAGAGCAGAAGGCTTCAGTATTTTAACACTGCCTGTACATACACACACACACTCACACTCGCATGCACATTCACAAACATACACATGCACATTTACACATACATATGCACATTCACATACACACACACTCACACATACCCCACACACACTCACACTACTCACACACGTATGTGCATTCACACACACATGTATATTCACACACATACACACGCACATTCTCACACACATACACACACCTAAACACACACACACACATGCATGCATGCACACGCACTCGCAGCTATAGCCTTCCTCAGATCACAGTTCTCACTGCCCCCATCAGTTCTCTCCACAGAGTTCTCTAGAGTGTTCTCTGGCTTCTGAATGGGAATAAGATGACTGACGCACACTGTCTTTCTCCTGAGGGAGTCGAGTTGAGAAAGAATGAACAGGAGCAATGGAAAAGTCTTCACACTTTCATGTCACCTTCGTTTTCAATTGTTAAAAAAGTATTTCAGTTTGCTTTCAGGTCACAAGGGAAAGATGAGAAATACTGAGTCAATACAAAGGGGACATCAAGAGGTTGGAGAGATGGCTCAGTGGTTAAGAGCACTGGCTGCTCTTCCAGAGGTCTTGAGTTCAATTCCCAGCAACCACATGGTGGCTCACAACCATCTGTAACGGGATCTGATGCCCTCTTCTGGTGTGTCTGATGACAACTACAGTGTACTCATATACATTAAATAAATAAATAAATAAATAAATAAATAAATAAATCTTTTAAAAGAAAAAAGAATCAAAGAGAAGAAAGGTGGATAAATCCAAAGAGAAAGGAAAAAATATTAAAAAAAAAAAACAGTGGACAGCAATCGGTTACTTCATTATAATATTTTTTAAGCAAGTGTTATGAACATTTTTAAAGGAGGCTAAAGCCTGATGCCTTAAACCAGTTGTCAGAAATCTGCATGAATCTGACATGAGTCAGGGCAGCCACTCCATGTCCTTGGGTCCTCATCCCTTCTTTGGCACAGCCATTTCCACAGTCACCTTCTACCCAGTGGACTCCAGAAGTTTCTACCTGGGCATCTTAGTGTTTCATGACTTCTGTTTCTAGAGCCCATGTTGGCCTCTTAGGTCCCAGGGCACAGGGGCTGCTCCTTCTTCTGCTTGTGATGCCACTGCCTCTGGCCTCTATGTGGCCCCATGTCTCCTTTGCATTCCTGGGAAGGCTACTTTCATCTTCTAAGGCCTGTAGGATAGCAGGCACTGTCCTCTGGAAGATGCTGCCTCACTCCCTCAGTGCCCCTGAATAAGATAAGGGTGGCAGAGTTTCTTCCATGTGAAGGCTTGGCCAACACACCACATTCATGACCTCACATTCAGACTGACCCTTCCATCGCCCTGGCTCCCAAAGAATGATCCTAGCCAGTATCAGCCACACATGTTCCCTGATTTTCAAGCCTTGGAACTCCAATAAGCTGTAACTTAGCTGAGTTTTGGGGTGAATCCATAGGATCATTCTGCAGAATTCAAGAAAAGCTGTCCCCCCTCAGTCTCACTCAGCTCTGCCTCTCTGAACACATGATGGAGTAGCCACTGAACACATAGAATGAATTCTGGAGCCAGGCTGCTGCACCCCCAACCCCCCTGGGAATGGAGCAGGCCCAGAGCATCACCACTATTCTGGGGACAAGCCCTGTTAGTGTCTCCTTCCATGCGCCTTGATCCCCTCAGCATAGGTGAGTACAGAATTCCATCTGGTGGTCAGTCATCTCCTGCCTGTTCCCTTCAAACCCATGGCTGTGTATCCAGAGGAAATACAGGTGTATGAGTGCCACCCTGGGAGTTAGAGTCAGTTGGAGGAAGCTACCTTAGAGGTATCCCTCAACAGAGATTATTCAGGAAAATATCATTCCTTCAAAGAGAGGATGCTGCAGACTTCAAGGCACCCTTCCAAGTGAATACTTTAAGTGAGCAAAGTGCACCTCTCCCCTGCCATATTCCACTACAGGCTCTGACACCATCATATGAATATAGGGATCCTCTACCTGGCCTTTGTGCTAAACTTGCACGAGTGGCCATCAGGCTGAAGCTGCAACTTCAGCCTCACACACCCAGAGATGAGACCACTGCCTGAGCTGCCCCAGGGCTTTCTGATCAGACATGGGGTTGTTTCCCCCACGTTTTCAACTGGGCATGCATAGCTTTCTGTTTCTCCCGTTTATTCTTTCTAGACTCACTTGCAGAGATCTCAGCCCTCCAGATAGGCCACATGCATCCTAGAATAGCTATGAATGTAGCCCAACAACATTTGTAGATAACACCATTTTGAATTGTCAAAAGATTGGACACCCATTACCTGCACAAACAGAAGACCCCGCAGCCTCTACCACCTGACCATCACCCCATCTACTCATATTCATAGCCACCCAACCTGTTAGTTTATCACTCACCACAAGCAGGTCTTCCTGGGCCATTGCCAATCACCAGCTTCCATTAGAGTAATACATGGCTGGTCACTCTCTGTGATGTGCTTACAGTGCCCCACCAGTCCTGCTGTTACAGAGACGGCTGAGGAGGGAGCTTACTCGGTGTCTCTGTCGTGTCAGGTCTCCTCCCTTCATCACTGTAGCCAGAAGAACTTAATCTAGAACAACATGCAGCATGTGGACACCTTCCAAGTGAGGAACTGTTCCTATCCAGACCTTGGTGATGAGTTTCCAGGGTCTTGTCATACCCAGTGAGAGCTCTGCGCTCTGAAGACCCAGTGAGTAGACTCAGGGCTCATGTGTCTGATATCTGCAGTGAGAGGCTGCTGCTGGTCCCCAACCACACCCAAATGGTCTAATTAGCAGCCTTACTTCAGGAGATTCCTTGTCCATCCTTTCTACTTTGTGGTCTGGCTAAGCTTACATAGGTAAGTGGGTTTGTTAAGTCTAACAGATGTCATCAAAAGATGCTTAAGAAGGAGGCAAGCCCTCTGCTAATAAAGTTATCCTAAGGTGAGCTAGGACCTAAGCGAGCATCTGATATATTCTAACACACATGGAAGCATAAGTATAGGCATTCATTGTAGGACTCTAGGGTCCCCCAACTGTAATAATTAAGACAACATTCGTGTTGTTATTCTGGGACCAGAGTCAAGAGTTCTAGCATAATTACTTTTTTGATTTTCAAGTGCCCACTCCTTGACCTTCATAGCACCAAGCACACTGGAGTCCTTAACTCCACTCCAGCTCCTTCACATCTCTGAGCTGATTGCTCAGGTTAGGCTAGGAGAAGCAACAGGGGCAGCACCTGCCCTGCTTGCAGCGTGCCTTCCTATTAAAGATGGTGATGCTTGACGGATGCGGAGGAAAACTATGCCCAAAGGAAATCTTCATCCTTTTCTAGGGTGAGCCTCCAATAATAATCTGAAGCCCTTTCTCTCTCTGACTAATTATGTCTCTTCAGACTTTGGACATGATGTAAAATCAAGAAATTTTGCCACTGGCCATATCCAAAAGGAATCACATGGTGACCCAGGATGCCCTGCTCCAGGCAGCTCTCAATGCCCACCATCTCACAGAGACTGAGTGAGAATCCAGCTCTCAGCTCCATAGGTTGACATCACATCTTAGAGCTTGTAACAGATAGTCCACAATTGATTGATAAGGTTTTAATTGGAGAAAAAATATGTTGTGAAAATCATTTTAAGGCCATTCATAATCATTTTAACCATGTTGTTTTTAAAGATGCCCTGAACTTGTTTCTGGTTTCTCTTCCTCGCTCTGCCAGTTATTCCACAAGTAACAAAATTGTCCTAAAAATATCAAACATTCTTTCACATGAAATCCTCTTGTCCTAGATGAAGTCCAAAGATCCTTAAGAAAATGTAAATCCCCTACCTCCTATCTTCTCTCCAGCTTGGACTATTTATTAGCTAGTTATCATCAACCTCAACCTTAACTCCAGATATACCACACATACATACACATACACACACACACACACACACACACACACACACACACAAATACACACACATACACATATGCACATACACACATACCCAAACATACACATACATATACACACATATACACACAACACACATACACAAACATACATACACACACATACATACACACATACACACACACATACACACACAGACACATACACACA
>JADRCG010010558.1:1365643-1386709 GCA_019844195.1 Rhabdomys dilectus | reverse complement strand
TAGATAGATAGATAGATAGATAGATAGATAGATAGATAGATAGATAGTAGAGATATAAAGATAGGTACATAGAAATACATATAGATTTAATAGTGATAGAAATATAATCATCTTATGTTGATAAATCTCATTTGTATGTATTATGTATATATGTATATATATACATATATATGTAAACATGTATGTATGTATGTATGTATGTATGTATGTATGTATGTATATTTCAACAATTACTATATCACACTAGAGAGGCCAAGAATCAGAAGGTCCTCACTTCATAAGACTGGATGTCCCAGCAGCCCCAGTGAGGGAGGATTCCTAGAGAGATACTAGTCTTTAGTCTACTTTGGAATTCCAAAGCAGCCAGTTTTAATATTGGCAAGGGAATGTCTCCCCAACAGGAAAATTAAGTTGACAGCAAGAATGAGGGCAAGCAAGTCAGAAGCAAAGTTTCCTTCTCCAGTGTCCTCCATCTGGATTGCTAACAGAAGGTTCTGCCCATATTTAAGGCACTGAATCTTTCTGTTTCAAGTAATGTGATCAAGAAAACTCCTTACAGGAGGGCCCCCACAGCTTAAGGTTTAGCCAGTTTTAGATGTAGTCAATTTGACAGTCAGGGGTAGACATCACAAGGCCACGTGGAACAGCCATTGCTAACCACAGACAAACCATCAATCATGGAACAGGGCTGCTTATTTTTTCTTCAGTTCCCTGGAGAAGGTGAAGCACACATTTCACTCCCAAGGCTCATGTCATCCTGGAAAATCTCAGTCTTCACCCTCATTTCAATACAAGCTTCAGCCCTTCAAACCCTGAGGCCCTGTTGCTTGGTTCTCTCTGCTGTGCCCACCATGACCCTCCAATGTGCATTTTTCTGCTTCTACTTCATGAAAAGTTCTCTTCCTCTTTCCTTTGGTGTCTGTTTCATCCTTTAGGAGGATATCCCAGGACTCAGATTCTTAACTGTGGGTCACACTCTCATAGGGGGTCATAACTGAACATAAGGGATCAAGAAAACTGTGGCATCAGTAAAAAGTTCTGTGTGCGTGACAACCAAAATATAATTCAAAATGAAAGTAAAAATGAGTCCATAGTGTTTCTGTCAGGACTACCCCATGTTGTGCCTTGTGACTTTACTCTGACCTTGGTTCTGAACATGCAGTATGAGTCCTTTGCCTTGCACACATGCCAAGTAATGTCAAAGAACCCTGTCTGGAATTTGTCCGCTCAAATTCAAGACTATTGTCCATTATGAATCACAGTGGTTCTTAGTGTCACACACAGCTTTTTGCTCTTACAAAAACATCTTGCTTTAATTGCAGAGAAAGACTTCCAACATTTTCATACCACCGTGTCTCTGTACATATCAAATCAGTATTTTTTAATTGTATTGGGTTAGAATGTTTTATCTTTAAAGTTGCTGTTGGGAGTCCAGGAAGGAGCTTAGTTTAAAAAAAAATGGCATGAGGACCTGGATTCAGTCCCCAGAACACATATAAAAGTCAAGTCTAATGATGGGTATCAAAGAAGCCTAAGGATGGGGGCTTATAATCCAGCATCAGGGAAGCAGAGGCAGGCAGGTCCCTGAGGCTCTCAATCCAGCCAACCTAACCTCCTTGGTAGCTTTCTGGAAAGTGGGAGACCCTGTACCAGAACAAACAAATACAAAACAGTCAACAATAATCAAGACTGAGAATGACGGTAGCACTGTCAGTGACTGCTGAGCATCTCTGGCTGAGGCTCACAGCCTGTAGCTTTTTTCACAGCCCATAGCTCTCGAGTTGAAAGAAGGGACTTTTAAAAATGCTAATGCTTTAAAGTGAATAGGATAATAAATGACAGGCTTCATAGAGTTAGTATCAATCTCCTCACCGATCTACTCTATAAATAAGAGCTGCAGAGAGAGACCTCAATGAGAGGAAGCACTTCAGCAATCAAGAGCATATGCGATTGGCCATGGCCTTGTAAAGAGTACCATGAACTGGGCTGTTGTCATGGTTTCACAAAAAGCAACTGTCAGGAGATGAAAGGAAGAAATGGTGTTCAAAGAGCTGATTATGGGTGCCCAGAAGCAATGGGCTCCACAGACAGCTTAAATGGGTGCTGATGGTGGCATCTAAATTATCAGGCTTCTCTAGGCTGGGCTTACAGTGAGCATCTCCAGCTGAAGAGGCAGAGGCTTTTCCAGAAACAATGCATCTTGAAAGTTCTCAGTAGGAGGATGTACCAGCCTTGGGGGGCATTCTGGTAGCATGATATCCTATGTAGACAGAACATAGGCATTAGTACATGCATGTCTTCCCAAACCACAACAATCCAAAGTCCACTTCTCAAGCATCCAGAACCACAGTGTCCCTTCTGTCATCACCCTCATGTCCTCTTCTCACAGTCCCAAAAGTGCTTTTGGGGGAATGTGAAAAAGGTGATGGGCAGCCCCAAGGATACTGTGTTTTCCAAACATGGCAGGGCAGTTGCACATATGAACTCATGGCAGTTGTGACAGTATGCACAAGACCTGTGCAAGCTCAAGCCAGATAAAATCACACCATGGAAAGATGGGTGGCACAAAGTCAGAGGTGGGCATGAGGTCAGAGGTGGCCATGAAGTCAGAGGCGGGCATGAGGTCAGAGGCGGCCATGAAGTCAAAGGTGGGCATGAAGTCAGAAGTGACCATGAAGTCAGAGGTGGGCATGAAGTCAGAGGTGGCCATGAAATCAGAGGTGGCCATGAAGTCAGAGGTGGCCATGAAGTCAGAGGTGGGCATGAGGTCACAGGCGGACACTAAGTCTTACTGCTAGCTTAGGAACTATTGTCAATTAGTAGGAACTGGGAGAGGGACCAGTCAGTTTTCTCTGAGGATGTGACTCTGATACATAGACCGCACTCCAGTGAAAGGTCACACATTTAAGAGCTTATGGGCATCGCAAATTTGACTCAATGTGTTAATTAAAAAAAAAAAGACATAAAGTTGCATGGTAGGGAGGTGGGTGGGGGTAGATCTGAGAGGAGACGGGGAGCGAGAAGGACAAAATATATTGTATATAATTCTCAAAGAACTAGTTAAAAGTAAATATTTGTATTCAAAAATTAGAAGATAGATATTAGCTTCAACAGTATCCAAGAACCAATGGGTACAATACCTACCCAAGTAAGACTGCGCAAGGTGACTTCTGAAGTCTTGACTCTTCAGGGCACACTGTCTCAAGGTTCTGTCTCAGTTCCAGTGAAGCACAGTGCTTGGGACTGGAGCCGCATGGCAGCTATTACAGTTTGAATCTAGAATGTCATCCACAGAACTGTATTTTGAATTCTTGGTCCCAGCTTGTGGCACTATTTTAAAGAACATGAAACTTCAGGGAGTGGGTGTGGCTGGTGGAAGCAGATCATTAGAAGTGGGTCCTTCGTTATGACACATGCCTCTGTTTCTAGCCCCTGGTCCACCGTGTGAACAAGTCACCGTTGCTGGCTCCTGCCACTAACAAGAAGCAATGAGCACAGTGTTTAAGGAAGGACTCGCCATGGACACAGTGACCACCCCTGCTTACCGAGGCTGTGCAAGGCGGGCACTTTACCACGTAAGCCATCTTCCTACTCAGCTGAGCAAGTTTCAAGAGAGTAAAGGGGTCCTGACACCACAGCTAGGACCCTCTGCCCTCTGACCAGCCCCATGTCACTCTCTTGTGACATCTTCATGCATTTCATTATCTGAGGCACATTCCCTCCCTCAAGCAGTCGCTCATTTCATCTGGAGGACATCCTCTTATCTTAGCCCATGTAGCCCAGGCCTGCACAGTACCCTGCATCCCTTTCCTCTCCTTCCCACTAAGACTCTGCCCTTCCTCTGCTTTATAGTTTATCTGATACCACTGGAGGAATCCACATTGCACCCCAAGACTCAGAACAACCCTCAGCCAGATTGCCACTAGGTTGACTTCTGCTGGCTCTCACACCTTGACTCAAAGGTCTGCTCTACTTTCCCTGACAGTTATTGCCCAAGCATGTGACCACACATGGGCCTGTCTGCTTCGTCTTCCCCTTAGATCCCCACTATTTTCAACACCAGTCTAAAAGCAAAGGAATTAGAGTTGACTGAACTCAAGAAGAGGGGGAGAGGGTTTAGTCCTGAGTATGTTAGTATATACAGAAAGCTCACCTGCTCAGATAGCTAACAGCAGCCTAAATGCACTGATGTAAGACACAAGCTAACAAAACAGATTTAAAACACACACACACACACACACACACACACACACACACACAAAAAAAAAAAAAAAAAAAACAAAACAGGATCCATCCTTCTGCTGCATCCAAAAACGACACCTTAACATCAAGGATAGACATGACCTCAAGGAAAAGGATTGGTAAAAGATATTACAGACAAATATACCTAAGAAAAAAGCTGGCATAGCCATTTTAATATCTAACAAAATAGACATAAAACCAAAGCTAATCAGAAGAGATGGGGAAGGACACTACATACTCACCAAAGGAAAAGTCCAGCAAGAGGACTTAATATCTATGCACCAAACACAAGTGCACACAAGGATGTAAAAGAAACACTGCTACGGCTTAAATCGCACACTGACCCTCACACTGATTGTGCAAGAGTTCAATGCCCCATTCTCACCAACAGACAGGTCATTCAAACAAAAACTAAACAGAGAAATACTGGAGCTGCCAGACATTATAAACTAAATGAACCTAACAGATATTTATAGACATTTCACCCAAACACAGAAAATATGCCTTCTCTTTGTGCCTCTTGGAACTTTCTCCAAAATCAACTTAGACACAAAGAAAGTCTCAACAGATACAACAAAATTAAAATAAGTGCCTGCATTCCATCAGACCACCACAGATTAACAACAGAAACAACAGAAAGCTCGCAATTCATGGAAACTGAACAACTCTCTAATGAATGAAAAATGGGTCAAAATAGCAATAAAGAAGGAAATTAAAGACTTTAAAGAATTAAATGAAAATGAACAAATATCATACCCAAACTTACAGGCACAATGAAAGATGTGCTAAGAGGAACACTCATAGTACTGAATGCCTACATGAAAAAACCAGAGAGATCTCCTAACAGCAACTTAACAGCACACCTGAAAGCCCTACAATGAAAAGAAGTAAGCTCGGCCAAGAGGAGTAGAAGGCAGGAAATAATTAAACTAGAGCTAAAATCAGTAAAATAAAAACAAAGGGAGAAATACAATGAGTCAATGAAACAAAGAGGTTTTTCAATAAGAAAATCAGCAATATAGACAAACCCTTATCCAACTCTCTAAAAGGCAGAGAGAGAATATCCAAATTAACAAAATCAGAACAAAAAAGGGGAACACACTGAGGAAATCCAGAGAATCATAAGGACATACTTTAAAACTGTACTCCATCAAATTGGAAAATCTAAGAGAAATAGATAATTTTCTCTATAGGTATCACTTACCAAAGTTAAATCAAGATCAGAAAAGCAATTTAAATAGACCTCTAGACCCTAGAAAATAGAAGCAGTAATCACAAGCCTCCCAACTCAAAAGGCCCAGGACCAGATGGTTTCAGCAAGAATTCTACCATAGTTTCAAAGAAGAGCTACTGAAAATACTCTTCAAATTATTCCATAAAATAAGGAACATTTACCAATTTGTTTTATGAGGCAATAGCTACCCAAAACACATAAAGACTCAACAAAGACAGAAAATTACAGGCTAATTTCCTCCATGAACATAGATGCATAAATACTCAATAAAATACTTTTGAATCAAAAACCAAGAACACATCAAAATGATCATCCATCATGATCAAGTTGGCTTCATCCCAGAGATGCAGGGGTGATTATGATTCAACATGCAAAAACCAGTGAACATGATCCATATGAACAAACTGAAAGAAAAATACATGATCATCTCATTTGATAAGGAAAAAGCCTTTGACAAAATTCAACACCCCTTCATGATAAAAGTCTTGGAGAGATTAGGGATACATGGAACCTACTTCAGCATAATAAGGCAATTTACAGCAAGCCTGTAGGCAACATGAAACTAAATGGAGAGGAACTCAAAGCAATTCCACTAACATCAGGAACAAGAAAAGGTTGCCCTCTCTCTCCATACCTTTTCAATATAGAACTTGAAATCTTAGCTAAAGCAATAAGAGACCTGAAGGAGATCAAGAGGGGAAAAAAATGGAAAGGAAGACGTCAAAGTATCTTTGTTTGCAAATGATATGATAGCACACATAAGTGACCACATAAAATTCCACCAGGAAACTGCAATAGCTGATAAACTATTTAAGTAGCTAGATTAAAAAAAAACTCACAAAAATCATTAGACCTCCTATATACAAATGACAAGTGGTTTGAGAAAGAAATCTGGGAAACAACACCTTCCACAATAGGCTCAAGTAATATAAAATAGCTTGGAGTAACTCTGGCCAAGCAAGTCAAAGACTTGTAAGACAAATGTTAAGACACTGAAGAAAGAAATTGAAGAAAATATTAAGAAGATGGAAAGATCTCACATGCTCATGGATTGCTAGTATTAATATAGTAAAAATAGCCATCCTATCAAAGCTATCTATACATACTATGTAATTCCCACCAAACTTCCAACACATTTCTTCATAGATATCAAAAGAACAATTTTCAGCTTCATATGGAAGCACTAGAAACCCAGGATGGCCAAAACATCCCTGACTAACAAAAGAAATGTTAGCAGTACCACCATCCCTGGTTTCAAGCTGTACCACAGAACCGTGGTAATAAAAACGGCATGGTATTGGCACAAGAACAGACATGCTGAGCAATGGAATCGAATTGAAGACCTAGACATAAATCCACACACCTATAGGTACCTGCTTTTTTGTTAGAAAGAAGCAAGAAATACACACCAGAAAAAAGCATCTTCAACAAATGGTACTGGTCACATTGGATGTCTGTATGTAGATGAATGCAAATTCTGTATGTAGATCATACACCTACCACCTACCAAAACTCAAGTGCAAATGGATCAAAGACCTAAACATAAAACCAGACACACTGAACCTGGCAGAAGAGAAAGTGCATAGCCTTGAACTCATCGACACAGGAGATAAATTTCTGAACAAAACACTGATAGTGCAGGCACTTAGATCAACAATTATAAATAGGACTTCATGAAACAGAAAAACTTCTGTAAGGCAAAGGACATCTTTAGACAGACAAAGTGGCAGCCTACAGAATAGGAAAATATTTTTACCAACATTTAATAGAGGACGGATACCCAAAGTACATAAAGATCAAGAAACTAGATATCAAAACTAATGATTCAATTTTAAAATGGGGTACAGATCTAAACAGAAAATTCTCAATAGACTTAAGTGACTAAAAAACAAAGAAAAATGTTCAATGTCCTTCACCATCAGGGAAATGCAATTCAAAACTACTTCGAAACTCTATCTCACACCTATCAGAGGGGCTAATGCAATAAGTGTAATAACACAAGTGACAGCCCATGCTGATAAGGATGTAAAGCAAATGGAACACTTCTTCATTGCTGGTGAGAGTGAAAATTCGTGCAACCATTGTGGAAATCAGAAAGTTGGGGATCAATCTACCTCAAGATTCAGCTATATCACTCTTGGCCATATACTCAAAGGACACTCCACCCTACCACAAAGACATTTGCTCGACCGTGTTCAACACAGCTTTATTCATGATATCCAGGATGTAGAAACAACCCAGATGTCCTTCAACAAATGAATGAATAAAGAAAATGTGGTACATTTACACAATGAACTGTTATTCGGCTGTTTAAAAATGACATCATGAAATTTGCAAGCAAGTGGATGGAACTAGAAATCAATAATCCTGAGTACGGTAATCTAGACCCAGAAAGGTACAAATTGGTATATACTTTCTTATAAGTAGGTACTAGATGCTAAGTAAATGATAAACAAGCTACAATCAATAGGCCTGAAGAAGTTGGGTGAAGAAGAGGGGTCTAGGGAGTGTGTGTAGATCTTCCAGAAGGGGAGAAAATGGAATAGTTTTTACAGGCAGATTGGGGTTGGATGGGGATGGGAGTCGGCTGCATCAGGTATAGGATAAAGTGACAGAGTATAAGGAGAGACAGCTGAAACTGGTGGGACTTTGGAGGCAGGAGTGGAATCCAGTGCAATGGAAACCTCCTGGAATGTATGGTGGTGATCCCACTGAAGATTCCTAATAATGGGGCATACAGAGTCACAACTCGCCACCTCGTCACCAGGCAAAGCTTTCTTTGGCAGAACTGGATTACTTTCAGTGGAGTTGTTAGCCAAGAGGATCCCATGGAAATTCTCAAAACACCCAGTCTGTTGCTGAGACAAAGGGTTGCTCTATTCAAATGGACTGCAGGTTCCCATTGCCAGGGATAACACCCACACAAGTCATTGGACACAGAGAGGTCAAATTAGTGCCTACATGAAGCCTTCATCCCTACCTTCTAGTATCTTTGTTGCAGGAAGGTACTGTGCTGGCTACAGAAAGGGAAATATAGGCACAAACCCAGCCACAAAACCTTTGACCTACAATCTATCTTGCCTCAAAAATATTTTGGGGCAATAGTGGACAAACCTTGTGGAGTAGCATACTGGCCACTCCAGAAAAAGGAACTCATACCTGACACTGCTTGGGTGACCAAGGACCAGAGACCAGATAGCCCAGAGAACTAGAGTAAAAGCAAACACTAGTGGTCTAAAATAGATTTAAAAGTATCAATAAAACGACTCCTAATGATATTCTGCCATATTCATTGATCAGTGCCATATTCAGTCACCATCAGAGAGGCTTCCTCCAGCAGCAGCAGCGGGGAACAGAGACTCCCATCAAAGCTCATGGAATTCCATGAAAAAGAAGACGAGAGTGTAAGAGTCAGAGGGGATGGAGGACACCCGGAGAACAGAGGCACTGAAACAACTAAGCAAATTGCATATGGACTGGAGAGACTGAAGTAGCAAGCACCAGTCCTCCACGGGGCTGTACCAGGCCCTCTGTGTAGTCATTATAGCTATTAGTTTAGTGGTCTCATGGGACTCCTGAATGAGAACAAGTAGGACTCTGAATTTTTTGCCTGTTCTTGGGCCTCTTTTCCTCCTGTTGAGTTGCAATGTCCAACTTCAATATGACAGTTTTTGCTTTATCTTGTTATGTTAGGTTGTCATTTGTTAGAAACCTATTCTTTTCTAGTGAGAGACAAAAAAGGAGTGAATTCAGAGGGTAGGGGAGCAGGGAGGAACTGGAAGTAGTCAAGGAAGAAGAAACTATAATTAATATATATTATATGAGGAAATAATCTATTTTCGATATGGGGAGGGAGGGAGAGCCAGACCTAGTGCTACATACTTTGTGGCTTTTTAAATAAGAATGGCTGCCATTGACTCATATTTGAATACTTAAGAAGGGGCATTGGGGGTGTGGCTTTGAGGTTTCAAATGCCCAAGGCAGGCCCAGTGGCTCTCTCTCACTTTCTGCTGCCTGTGGATCATGATGTAGAACTCCCAGCTACCTCTCCAGCACCATGTCTTCCTTCCTGCATGACTTCATGTCTCCATGCCTCCTGCCAGGATGACAACAGACTAAACTTCTGAACTGTAAACCATCCCCAATTAAATGTTTTTGTTTCTAAGAGTTGCCATAGTCATGAAGTCTCTTCATGCAATAGAAACCCTAAGACACACTTGTAATTCTAGCACTGGGGTGACAGAGAGAGGAGGCTCTCTGGGGATGACTGGCCAGAAAGCCTAACCTCCTTGGTGAATTCCAAGCCCTGCACACCCCAAAAGCAAGGTGAGTAGTACCTGAGAAATGACACCTCTAGTAAACACACACACACACACACACACACACACACACACACACACATACACACAGAGAGAGAGAGAAATATACACACACACATGTGCACCTGCATATATACATGTACCTACATATATATATATATATATGTGTGTGTGTGTGTGTGTGTGTGTGTGTGTGTGTGTGTGTGTGTGAACAGACACATATACAAACACACAGAGATAAAATATCAATAAGGGACTAGGACCAACCACAAAATCAATAATGTTGTACTCTCTGTAGAAAAAGCCTATTAGAAACTCTACAAACACACACACACACACACACACACACACACACACACACACACAAAATTAGGAGCCTTCATGTCCTATGGTGAAGAGCTAGTGCAGTATCATGACTGAGGTAAGATTTATAAAAAAAGTAAGTGAAGCAATATGAGACTATTTTGCCATGTAAGGCAGCTGGGTTGTATGCCAGTCTGACTGAGAGCTGAACAAGAAAGGAAGATCTGGAAATACAGAGACACCAGTTCTTTATTCCTGTACTAGAGACCATGGAAGGACCCAAGGAGATGACAGGCTTGCAAGACAAAAGGAAAGGTCCCAGGAGAAAGTGAATCTACAGAGCCATCTTGTCCTTGGACTTTCCCACCTCCAGAACCAAAGGAGATGACACTCTGATGTTTAAACTTCCAGGACTGTACTTTGTTTGCTGGCTGCTGCAGACCAACACACATACACACACACACACACACACACATGCACACATACACACACAAAGAACAAATGAATAAAGTACACCTCTGATACTAGACAGGTGCCAATCAACATGATCAAGAAGTATGTTCCCAGAGTTCACTTACAATTTTAATTCTCATACTAAACAAAATCCCAGCATCATTTGTAGAGAGAACAACACATAGCTAACCTAGCATTCATATGAATATTATGCAAGCTTGAATCCCTAGACAAGTTCCAAAGGACAAAAGCTAAAGGAGAGAAACGGGAGCAATGACAGGATCTGTCCCCACTGTAAAGCAGGTGATGCTGTGTGAGGAGACTAGCAAGCAGGACCAGAGAGAACATCTGACTTTAGATAAGATCACCATCATTAGGGGGCTGGAGAGGTGGCTCAATGGTTAAGAGCACTGACTGCTCTTCCTAGAGGTCCTGAGTTCAATCCTCAGCAACCATATGGTGGGTGGCTCACAATCATCTATAATGGGATCCAATGTCCCCTTCTGGTGTATCTGAAGACAGCAACAGTGTACTCACATAAAATAAGTAAAATCTTTAATCTTTAAGAACACCATATTTTGTTACTCCTAAGAAGGACTGAAGCACCCACACTTGGTCTTCCTTCTTCATGAGCTTCATGTGGTCTGTGAGTTGAATCTTGGGTATTTCAAGCTTCTGGGCTAATATCCAATTATCATTGAGTGAATACCATGTGTGTTCTTTTGTGCCTGGGTTACCTCACTCAGGATGATATTTTCTAGTTCCATCCATTTACCTAAGAATTTCTCAAATTCATTGTTTTTAACAGCTGAGTAATATTCCATTGTGTAAATGTACCACATTTTCTGTATCCATTCCTCTGTTGAAGGACATCTTGGTTCTTTCCAACTTCTGGCTATTATAAATAAGGCTGCTATGAACATAGTGGAGCACATGTCCTTATTATATGTTGGAGTATCTTCTGGGTATATGCCCAGGAGTGATAGAGCTAGGTCCTCAGGTAATGCTATGTCCAATTTTCTGAGGAACCACCAGACTGATTTCCAGAGTGGTTGCACCATCTTGCAATCCCACCAACAATGGGGAAGTGTTCCTCTTTCTCCACATCCTTGCCAGCATCTACTATCACCTGAGTTTTTGATCTTAGCTATTCTGACTGGTGTGAGGTGGAACATCAGGGTTTTTCGATTTGCATTTCTCTGATGACTAAGGATGTTGAACATTTCTTTAGGTGCTTCTCAAGTTTCTAATTCAAGTTTCCTCAGTTGAGAATTCTTTGTTTAGCTCTGTACCCCATTTTTAATAGGGTTATTTGGTTGTCTGGAGTCTAATTTCTTGAATTCTTTGTATATATTGGATATTAGCCCTCTATCAGATGTAGGATTGGTAAAGATCTTTTCCCAATCTATTGCCAATTTGTGCTTCGGTCCTTCTTAAATACTCATGGGAGAAAATATGGAGACAAAGTGTGGGACAGAAACTGAAGGAAGGACAGGACCGTCTGGAGACCATTCCACCTGGGTATCCATCCTATGTGCAGTCATCAAAGGTAGACAATGATGTGGATGGCAGGAAGTGCATGCTGACAAAAGCCTGATATAGCTGTCTCCTTAGAGGTCTGCAAGAGTCTGACACATTCAGAGGACAATGCTCACAGCTAACCACTGATCTGATCAAGGGTTTTCCAATGGAGGAGTTAGAGAGAAGACTGAAGGAGCTGAAAGGGTTCGTGGCCCCATGAGGAGAACAACAATACCAACCAACCAGAGCTCCCCAGGGTCTAAACCACCAACCTAGGTGCATATAGGGAGGGACCCATGGCTCCATCTGTATATGTAGGGGAAGATGGCCTTGTTGGGCATAGGTGGGAGAGGAAATCCTTGGTCTCATGAAGGCTGGATGCCGAGTGTGGGGGAATTTGAGGGTGGGGAGGTGGGAGTGGGAAGGTAGGTGGGGATACATCTTCATAGAAGGAGGAGAAGGGGGATGGGATGGGGGCTCCTGGGCAGGGGGGTAGAAATGGGGTAAAGGGATAACATCTGAAATGTAAATAAAATATCCAATAAAAAATTAATTAAAAATTAATTAATTTAAAAAAAGAACACTGTAAGGCTAAAGGCTAGCAGGTGATCTGCCTGAGATAATTTCACCATGGACTCTGGACTGCAATGAATGAGCCCTTGCAGACAAGGCTCATAGAATGACATTTTTACAATTTGACTTCTGCTATTGATATGCCTTTCCTGTCATTATTAAATTAAATAACAATCCCTGGCCATTAGCTAACCCTATTGGGCAGATTTTCTGCAGATCAACGAAGATGTACTGTCTTGTAGTGATGCTGTACAGACAAACAGATGGTTTCTTAATTCCTAATGATAATAAGAATATAAGAATTCCAATATTATACTAGTAATGATTGAGCCTTTTATAATAGGACTGCTATCAAAGCCCTCTCTGATAAGAAAACTGCAGTCAGAACTCTGCCAGCCTTCATGTGTCATTGCTTCTGAGATAGAAAGCAGGCATTTACAACTTAGAATACATTCCTTAGAGATGCAAAACAATTTACCAAAGGTCACAAATGGGAACAAACTATTTACTATAGGTGCAAGGACAGAAGATAAAATATCGACTGGGCTTGTCTACATATAACTTCAGTGCTAACTTAGACATGCAAATTACAGTTTTAGACTCTCAGTGAACCTGTGGAGCTCGTGACAGACGATGAATGTCTAGCTAGATAACTCATCTTAACGGAAACACATGTAAACATCTTTATTGGAAACTTCTTATTCAATTATGATCTAAATTTATGTTTAAATTTGTGGTGAAGTCTTTGACAACTGGAATACCATGTAATCATGTATTCTGAAAAAATGTATAAAGAACTGAGAATGACAAGAAGAAATTAAGAGAGTAGAGTAATTTAGAAATTAAGAGAGCATATAGTCTGATAGGCTTTTTCTCTTTTTACATTCCCTTAGAAATAAAGATTAGAATCTCTTTTCAAAGTGTCTTTTTTTTTTCTCTCCCTAAATGACAAGGAGTTGAACTCTCAGTGTTAGGGCCCAGAGCTCCAGGAGGGCCTGTGGAGAGAAAAACAAAGGATGTCTTTACTTAATCCCCACCACAGTTAAGCTACAAATGTTAATTTGCCCAGAAGTTAACAGCTTCTGGCCTCAGAGTAATTTAAAGTCAGGATAGGTAAAGATTATTAGAAAAAGTAACCTTAATCTCTGCAAGACCAAGTCTCACCCCTGCTAATGCCCTTCCCCCTCTGCTACCTTCCAGAGAGAACCAGAGCTCAGGAGCTGGTCCTGGCAGTACTTAATGTGGGCTGGTCTCAACCTGTTTGTTGCAAACCCTTTGGGAGTTGAACACAGGGGTTGCCTAAGACAATTGGAAAACAGAGATATTTACATTACAATTTATAACAGTAGCAAAATTACAGTTATAGATTATCAATGAAAATAGTTTTATGGTTTTGGTCACCACAACATGAAGAACTGAATTAAAGGGTCTTGGATTAGGAAGATTGAGAAACACTGCTGCAGAGGGGGAAAAAAATATCAGATCAGTACATAAATGTAAAGTTTTGTTGGAATTAAAATTTACCATTGGTACATTTCTCAAAGCTTAAGTGATTTGTTGTGGAGAACAAAAAAGAATCTGACAAAGAAACGACATGTAAGTAGGATGTGGTGACATGTACCTCTCACCCCACTGCTTGAGAATCTGAGGCAGGAAGAACAGGAGTTCGAAGCCAGCCTGGACTAATAAAGTCTTGTCAAAAGAAAGTAGGGTGTGAGGAGGGGAGGGAAGGATAAGAAAAGGGAAGGAAAGGGGGAGAGGAAACGGAAGGGAAGAGGAAGAAAAGGGAGGAAAGGGGAGGAGAGGGAAAGGAAGGGAAAGGGAAAAAAGGGAGGGAAGGGTAGGAGAAAAAAGAGGAAGGGAGGGGAGGGAATAAGAAGGGAAGGGAGGAAAGGACTGGAAGGAAGAGAAGGGAAGGAAGAGAAAGAAAAGGGAGGGCTGGGGAGGGAATTAGAAGAAAGTGGAGAGAAGGGGAGGAGAAAGAAAGGAAACAAATAAGAGAAAACCTGTTTCAGGCTATTTGAACCTGTTTCTAGTTGTGGTGTGGCTCAGCCCTTAGCATACATGTTTAGTCCCTCTGGCTGGAATACAGACACACCTTTAGTGTCCACCTTTAATCTCAAACAGTTACAATGAAGTTAGTTTGTAGGGAGAAACACCCATGTTTGAAAATGATATCTAATTGAGTGGCAGATAATCAGAGAAAGATTTGACAGAATAGGATATGCCCAACTCTCACAAGAAGAGAGGGGAAAGGGAACCTACTTAAGGGAGAGACAGACAGAACAGGAGGGAGAGGGCACTGTACAGGATACAGTAGAGCTCCTGGAAAGCAGTGCAGTAGAGTTGAGAGGGAGAATGAAGGAGGGGAGGGAGGGAGAGGTATGAAGGAGGCAGTTTTACAGTGGTACAGAGGCAGATTACAAAGAGATAACAAGCTAGATGCAGGTGAAGACATAAAGAGTCAGAGAATGAGAAGGGGAGCTTGAAGATTAGAACAGATTGCCAAAGTTAATTTAAGGCCAAGCAGAGCAATTCAGGAGAAGCCCAGAGAGGTGAGGTTGAATCAGTCAGCTTGGAGAGGAGTCTGAGCCAGAAGAGCTGTTTTGAACCAGCCAGCCATAGTTCAGAAAGAACTAGGAAGGGGTAAGTTTATCCAACAGCAAGTTTTAGAGCCTGAAAACATTCTAGGCCTAGATTAGATTGTACAGAGCCTAGAAGCTTCCAGGACTAGTCCTAGGTTAGCAGACAGAGGCAGTGAGCCTCCCAGACAGCAATTACAAGAGAATAAAAGTTGCTTTTACAAAAACCTTTCCCACTACATAAAATGTAGAACTGTAAAATAACAAAATTAATTTTACTACATATTTACACAAGTAAAAACATGTGTTTGGAAAAAAACAGCATTAATATGGATAAAAATTAATCACATGTTACAGAGATGTGTTTGTAAACAACACATTGATAACAAAAGGTTCTAGCAAACCAATATAAACAGCAATAATCATATCTGAAGAGTTACAGATGACTCAAAAGTCAAAACACAAACAGCTCTTATATGTGACATGTGTTCAGATTCATAAGAGAAAGGCTAAAATAAATAAAATATTATTTCCCCTTTAAGTCTACAAAGATGAAAGCATTTGGTAAAGCAATGGATGAGTTGGCATTGCTATGCATTATTGATGTGGATATAAATCAAAATCAACTCTATGGAGAACAACCAAACAGCCATGATAATTAAAAACACACATGCTGTTAGCTCTTGTCAATGATACCAGAAGCCACAACAGGAAGATTGCTACAAGTTCAAAGCCTGTCTGGTCTATATAGTGATTCAAGACCAGCTATTGATATAGAGTGTGCTAATGTCCAAGAACCACAGTATAACAAGAAGCATGCATCCTGTGTCTGCTTCTCTCAGTTCTGTACTTCCACACAAGCTAAGTGAAGTGAACAGACACAAGGTTGACTTTCTTTACAACATACATACAAGTGTTGGGCAAGTTCAAACACATGCACAGGCCAATGTTCATGTACACCCAGATACATACATGAACATCTCTAGAGACATACACACAGATAGATACATGGATACACATGAACATGAACAGAGACACATACACACAGGAACATATAAGCACACATGTACACACACACACACACACACACACACACACACACACACACCGTTCAATTTCCACTGATGCAGGGACTAGAAAACTGTGTCCCATGGGTCAAATCTGACTACAGCATGGTTTATACAGCCCATCACCTAATTTCATTTTAAATAACTGAAAAAAGTCAAAAGCAGAATGATAATTTAAGGCTCATCAATTTCAGGTTTCCATATCTGTACAAAAGGTTGTAGTGGCACGATCACACCCATGTGGTGACACACTGTCTCCTCAGCTTTCATACCACAGTAGCTGGAGAGAGCCAATTGCTAGATGGCATGTCCCAGCACCACCCCTCCGGGAGACAAAGGTCTGTGGCAATCATACTGTTCCTGTCTAAATCTCTGGGGTTCCAGAGCAGACTGGATCCCATTCACCTCAAGTCTGAAGCACTTTGCTTGCAAAACCATGAAATATCTGACATTTTAGGGAGACAGCTGCATGCCCAGAACTCGGAGGAGACTTGAAAGGAATATAACTTTTGGTTTAAAAACTGTACTCTAAGGGGAAAACCAGCCACTGGCAACAGAACCACCACCATGAGGAGCCACAGAGAGAAGAGCTGGCCACAGGGATTGCGGTGACCGGTATGCCCAGGCTGCACTTGTTCCATGTAGGCATTTTCCACATCTATCTCAAACCAAATACAGAGGAGCCCTGTGATCAGCCGTGAGCAATGAGTCTGCGGGGTCGAGAGAGCTCCATCACTTACAAACGCCCAGCTCCCGTGAAGAGATGTTGGCCTTATTTTCTTATATAAATGCTCACGTGTCTCTACGTTCAGAATACCATTGCTGGGGGAGCCTTAGCTTAAACTTAAAAGACGTTCGAGTTCAGACTACGAGTAGTCAGATGAACCTGTGGGGGGGATGGAGAAACTCGCTTGGGGCGGGAGGGGAGAGGAGATCCGGCTGCAGTTCAAGGTTCCAAAGTTCCAAAAGCTGGTAATCTGGCAGTGGTGCAGGCCCAGGTGACACGTGGAGTCCGGTTTTCCAAAGCTTTTATTGTTCATGGCGTGAATAGGTATAGATGGTGTGCGCTTTCCCCACCAAAAGTCAGAGGGTCTCACCTTTTATAGGGAAGTGGAAAAGGGGAGGGGATAACTTAATTAGCTACGCCCCTCGGCCTTTAGATAACTCATTAATATTTAAATCTCTGGAGGTGGAGACCTCTACCTGTGTCCTATGAGATTGAAGAGCGCAGGTTAAATGGAGTTACCTCATCCAAGGCCCAACAAACCTGAGCCCAGCAGTTGACTCTCTAAGCTTTAATTCCCCATTGTAAAAAAACACCATTGTATGCCTGTCTAGTTACAGAGCGATATCACTGCTGTCACCATTATTATTAATGTGGTCATTATTTCCAGTAATTACACTCATTTTCCATTGTTGATACCATTTATAATTATAGTGCAGTTAATACACACTAAGAACTTAATACTCTCATTATCTCATTAAATTAACACAAACCCTTTTGTGTTCTCTTTCATATAGGCTAAAAGATGTTAAATCAACTTTTTAATTTTTTTTAATGTGTGTGGGTGTTCTGCCTACATATATACCTGCACTCCATGTGCATGCAGTGCCCACAAAGGCCAGAAGAGGGCGTTAGATTCTCTAGAACTGAAGTCACAGAGGTGGCACCCTGAGGATGCTGGGAACCAAGTCTGTGTCCTCTGGAAGAGCAACCAGTGCTCTTAACCACTGACTCATCTCTCCAAGTGGGCCTATTTTTTAATTTAATTGGAATAAATCTGTCACAGGGTGGAATATGTTGATTTTCAAGACAAGCTTGTGTGGATAGAGTCCAGATAAAGCCACTGCTCACTTTGGCTCTGACTGAACATTTTCTGTGCCAAGTGGAGTCACTATGGCAACAAACTAGCATCACTCTGGGAGAACCAGCCTCGGGGACATCCCATCCTAACACTGCAACGAGACCCTTGTACCCAGAAGTCCTGAGGCCTGGTATTTAGTGAAGTGGTTAATTGACTTGGCAGCTCACAGACCATTTCCAGCTGAACTGTCACATGTCCTCCACCTGGTCATCCTCTGTCACGGTACACAATCTCTCTCAGAACTTCAAGGCTGAGAACAAAACCTGAGGCTCTACAGGGAGTGACATCCCAGCAGTAACATGTCCAGTGATGACTTCACCTAGGGCAACAGAATCTCTGGAGGGACACAATGTAAAGCCTGAAGACCCATGGCTGTGACTGACAGGTAAGGCACTGACTCTTATAGATGGGGCCAAGGGTGCTACTGCTGTCCTACAGTGTCCAGGACAACGCCCTCCACAGAGGGCACCCAGGAACGGGCTATTTTAAGAGACCATATGGGGGCCATTTTCATTCAAAGCAACTCCATAGGGAGTGGCATTATTTGAAAGGAGTGCAACACCTGGTCTTGGAGCAGCTGTGGCCTCACAGGGGGGTGGGGGGGTTGAGCTTTGAGGTGAGCTCAAGCCAGACCCAATGGCTCTCTCTCCTTCTTCCCGGTGTCTACAAGTCCAGATGTAGAACTCTCAGCTACCTCTCCTGCACCATGTCTGTCTGCATATGCCTCTCAGGGTGACAATGGACTAAGACTCTGAAACTGTAAGCCAGCCCCAATTACATTCCTTCCTTCATCAGAGTTGCTGTGGTCACGGTGTCTCTTCACAGGAATAGAGCATTGACGCATTGACCTAAGACAGCAACATAAAGGGTTACCTATAGTTGGCACATAATGAACCGGCCTTCAAAGCAACGTCAAAGACCTCACTGGCCAAACATAAGACAGGTACAGCAGCCCTTCAGACAGCATGGCATTGGTCATCCCCAGCCACACTGAACATCTTACAGTCATCTTTCCCTTGAATCACTCACACTGTTCTGCTCTTCTTACAACCTCCAAAGGTGACAGAAACTGAGGGTTAACATTTGAAACCATCCCTGCTCTTGGGGACCCAGGGTAGGGATGAGAAATATAAGACAACCAGTATCTTTCAGGTTGGTAAGAAACACACTAACTGATGAGGGTAAAATTTGTATTACCCAACACTGAGCAAAAGGAGACCTGTCTTCATTTTATTTTTTTCCTGCTGGGGTGGCAGGTGGTCAAAGCATAACAGGGTCAGCTGAAATCAGGACAAAGACAACGACATCTCCAGTGAGAAGCATTCAGGGTAGGAGTCTGTTTGGAGATCCAGTCATCACAGGCTTAGCTTACTGGGGTTCAGAACCCAGGAGAGTCACTGGGGCCTCCTCCCAATGTGGTAGGAGGCTGGGAGGGGGAGAAGATGGAAAGGCAAGAAGTGGTGAGAGCCAGGAACGTGAGCCAGAGGCAGGAGCTCCCTGTATCCCTGTGTTCTTGGACATAGGAAGGACCAGAGCACTTAATCTGTCTGATTCTCCTGACAGCTAAGTGCACTGAAGGGCAAGACTCCTGTGTCCTTCCTCAACTGGGCTTTCCACATCCCCGGCAGATCCACACTGCTGCCACCTGCTGGCCACTTGACTTTGCATTTCCTCTAACCATCCCTTGATGTATTTCAGAACTAAATGAACCCCTGATCAGCTGTGAAAGATGCAGGATCCCACAGTGGAGCAGGAAAAGTCTACCAGAATTTATCATTTTCAAGGTCACGGGGGCTGGGGAGGGACAGGGAAAGAAGGTGGTAAGTGAATCAGAAACTGGAAGACAAGGCTAGCCCTTTACAGAACACAGGACACACCAGGGTATTTTAAATGACTGGCTCAGAAACCAGGTGGCTCTAAGGCCTGTACTGATTTGGTCAACAGCCTCTGGCAACTTTCCTGACCTGTCTGCTCTCCAACACCCACAAAGTTTACTATACAGAGGAAGAGGGACTGCAGCTGTATGTCACCAAGCATGCTGGCTAGTACCCAAAGACCCTCACAAAGATCTGTATCTGAGGCCTCTCACCATCCTGACTATAGTTTCTGTTACTAAGGAATAAAGGTATCAGAAAGGCTGGGGCTTCCCTACTAATAGAAGAGAAACAAATTTCTTAGCTAATGAAGCTGACAAGGTTAAGCAAGTTCTGCTGTGACATAACTAGGAATTTGTCAAGGAGATTGCTCATGGAGTCTGGTACCAAGACAACCTCGAGAGCCCTGCTTTGGCCATGTGAGTAACCTTTGCTAAGCAGTCTCTTATTGAAGCAATTCTTCTATGCTCAGAAAACCTGATATGGTTCCTAAGAACCCCAGGACCTTGTTCTTCAGTTTCTACAGCTTACACACATAAATACTTCCTATGACTACCAATGGAGATTTCCAGAAAGGACTCTGGCCACTGGGCCTGGCTCTGATGTACCATTGAATACATACTAGAATCAGAAAGAACACCCAGGGCTGGGGTAGTAGGACCCCACACTGTCAACCAGTGCCAAGCAGCCCTAGGCACAAACATGCATGACAAGAAAAGCTAAACTCAGTGTGTTGTGCTTTATAAAAAGAGAAGAGAGAAGGGATATGTTTGGTGGAGGTGCCGTATGAAGGGAATATCTCTGCCAGCCCATGCCAAGGCATCCCTTCCCCCTGAGGTACCAGCCACAGGACAGTATAGTATAGAATAGAGTTTATTTAGGGCATGGAGAGGAGAGGAGAGAAGAGAGAGAGGGAGAGGGAGAGGGAGAGGGAGAGGGAGAGGGAGAGGGAGAGGGAGAGGGAGAGGGAGAGGGAGAGGGAGAGGGAGAGAGAGAGAGAGAGAGAGAGAGAGAGAGAGAGAGAGAGAGAGAG
>JADRCG010010558.1:1353048-1363668 GCA_019844195.1 Rhabdomys dilectus | reverse complement strand
CTCTCTCTCTCTCTCTCTCTCTCTCTCTCTCTCTCTCTCTCTCTCTCAGTTTTTTGAGACAGGGTTTCTCTGTGTAGCCCTGGCTGTCCTGGAGTACCCACCTCTCTTAACCTGACATGGATTACACTGACCTCAGCAGAGGCCTTTACCTTCTCCTAGGCTTTCCCAGGGAGCCAGGCAGAAGTCACTGTGCCCTGTCATCCCTCACAGCATTAGGTCATTGCTGAGGTCTCTGCCAGAGCCAACTCGGGGACTTTGCAAAGTTAGCATGGCATCAGACCTCTCTGGCCATAGGTCAATGTCTGAAATGCCACCTGCGGCTTCTGGATGCTGACTTTACATCCACCGCCTCTGCCATCTTCCTCTCTTCCTGGAACCAGGACAAGACCTTGCTGTCACTGGGCTTCACCCCAGGGCTGCTGTGCTAGAACTATTCTCCGAATCTCTACATTTTCTGAGCAAAGACATTACTGTTCTCAAAGCCATTTCAGAGCTTTTTAAATCACCAGACTGTGATGTCCATTACAAATTTTCAGAGCCAAAGGCTCAGCTCCTGTCCTGATCTGTGCTTGGCCCTGAAGAGATGGTCAGTGAGGAAGGTGGTTACCTCTACCTGCTATTAAGACAGAGCATCTGATGTCTCACAGAGAACCTGTCAGACACAGGGCAAGGGCTCTGAGTCATATCTGTCTATTAGAGAGCCATACACTTTCACAAAGAATCTCACCTCTCTCTTTCAGATTCACACACACACACACACACACACACACACATTTGCACATACACAAATACATAGACACACTCTTATACACTCTTACACGTAATGTTAAAATAAAATTTATAATCTTTGGGAAATTGTAATTTCTCATTGCTGATCTCTTAGCAATACAAGCTAGTAGCTATATCTTTTTTTTTTTTTCAAATTACTTCTGCATTTAAGATTTCTGTTTACACTCATTGCCCTATAAAACCTGAATTATCAGTTTTGGACAGGACTGAGATTTGAGTTTCCTAGGACAAGTTCCAAGCCAACACCTCTGCCATCTTCTGTGACTTTATCTCACTAAAGATTGTCTCCTTGTGAGACGATCTAATATGCACGAGAAAATTCTGATATGCATTGTTTTCAATTCTGTTATGCTTCACTGCAATTAAGCAGAAATATTGACTGGGAATTTCTATGCTTCAAAATACTCATTTGATTAAAATATTGCTTGATTCAGGCAAAGCAAAAGATAGCATCTGGGTTATTACATGCAGAAAAGAAGCCGTACCAGCACTCCTGAGCAAACGCCCCTTGGTGTCCTCTATCTCACCATGGGATGTGAGCAGAGGAAATTGCAAGACAGCAATTATGCTCGCTCATCCTGAGAGAATCTCCTACTGAACATTTACAGAGGAAAATCTATATTTTATCTGGAAAAAAGTATAATACAGCTCTAGCAATTAGATTACAGAAAGATAAAAATATATAGTTGTGTGTTTACTTTGGAAATACAGTTACATTCAAATATCAAAATATATAAATATTGTGTTCATTTATCAACACAAAAACACTTTTAAAGACAAATCCTATTCTTGTCTTCTCTGCAGAAACATGAAGTTACTCCCTGCTTGAAAAATATACTTTATCTTTTGATACAGTTTGAGTGTAAAATGTTCCTTGTGGGGTTGTGTACTTGAACACCTGACCCCAGGTAGTGGTGTGGTCATGTGTCTTTGGAACCTCTGGCTGCCAGGTGTGAGGATGGGGAGGGGAGGCAGAGGGTTAGAGACCAACCCATGTTCCCACCCTGATCTGTCTGCTTCCTGTGCTGTCTATATGGGAAGATGCAGCCTTATCCTCCACTGCTATACAAACCCTCTAATACATAGCTTTCCCCTGCAGGAGGCAAGGAGGGCATCTCAGGCCATCAATAAGAGGCTTCATAACTAATTTGGCAACACCATCCCTAGTGCAAACATGCTAGCATGATGAGACACGAGGCCCTTCCAAGTTACAACTGGTAACTATTCTAGTCTAATGGTCATAAAACATGGGTGTAAGCACAGGTAGGCAAAGAGGAAATGCAGCAAGGTCAACTGGAACACTTTCTAGGATGTTGCCTACTGCTGCTTAGGAATGTTAAAAGCACATATCCAAGCCCTCAGAGCTGAAGGCTCATCATAGCTCCAGGCTTTAACAGCAGTGTTTCAGAACTCTGAGCACTCAGAGTGGAGGCACATTGCTCTGAGCTTTAACTGCCAGCGTCCTAGGTGCATATACTGACATAACCACTCCAAGGTGTGGTTGAGAGGAAGGTTTTTATCGTAGATATGAGAGATTACAGCCAGGGGCATCTTGAAGAGTACAGTGCAGAGAGAGAAAGTAGTAGACCGAACATGTCAGCACACTGGACTTGGTCACAAGAAGAAAAAGATGGGGAGAGAGCAAGACGGGAAGACAGAGAGAGCACAGACAAAGGAGACCAAGAAAGAGTGGCAAGAAAAGGGAGACCAAAAGAGTGCAGAGCCAAAATAATAGGGTTATAAGGGAATGAGGGAAGGAGGGAGCCCAGGAGCTGGAGAGGTTTCGGGTCAGGAGGTAAGAGGTGAGAAGAGCCAGGATGCCAGCATAGACTATGTGACAGGCTCTTGTGATACCATCATTGCCTGGAGTCTAGCATGCACTTTGCTATGCTAATAGACATTGCAGATAGTCATTTGTCCTGAGCTTCTTTGGGGCTTGACTCTGTCATGTTGCAGCTATTGTAAGCTGTTGTTGGGCTTTTAGAATTAGTGGGCAGCAGTGGGCAGCAATGAGCAGCAGTGGGCAGCAGTGGGCAGCAATTGGCAGCAATGAGCAGCAGTGGGCAGCAGTGGGCAGCAATGAGCAGCAGTGAGCAGCAGTGGGCAGCAATGAGCAGCAGTTGGCAGCAATGAGCAGCAGTGGGCAGCAGTGGGCAGTAGTCAGCAGCAGTGAGCAGCAGTGGGCAGCAGTGGGCAGCAGTTGGCAGCAGTGGGCAGCAGTGGGCAACAGTTGGCAGCAGTGGGCAGCAGTGAGCAGCAGTGAGCAGCAGTTGGCAGCAGTGGGCAGCAGTGGGCAGCAGTGAGCAGCAGTGGGCAGCAGTGGGCAGCAGTGAGAAGCAGCAGACAGTGCTGGCTATACTCACTGCACCTGAACAGACCTCTGATGTAAGGATGGGTTCCAGGTTGAGACTACGGCTGTAGTCTAGATCCATGCCTGATTCTTGATTCTTTCATTGTAAATGCAGTCACATAGCCATCACCTCAGAGGATACAGGAAACGGCTTATTCTGGACACAAATATGTGTGACCACAGCCTGAGAGCACAGACTTGGGTCACCCAAATTCCATGTTCTGGGAAAGTGACAATTTCATGGAGTTTTTAAAGAAACAGGGCAGAGAAAATAAAAAATTAAGGCATTTTCAAACACATTGGTGCAACATCATATAGATGGGATAAAGCAAAAAAAAAAAAAAAAAAAAAATCACTATAAGCCTCCGGTGCTCTCATGACATTTTTAGCTCTCGGATTGGTGCAAGCTAGACATTTGTTTGTACCTTCCAACAGATTTACCAAATAGTTACAAGGATGGGAAGTGACACAAAGGTGAGCCATGAATGGCTATTTAGGAAAGGAGAGATGGCCTAAGGTAATTCCACTCTAGACTTGCGACATTCCATCTCTTCATAATCATTATACTCTAATCAGCCAGTCAGCCTGGTAAAGTTTAGTGTAGCTCTAACTTTTCTTTTTTTCTTTCTGAGAACTCCAGTTAATACTATTTCATCAGAAATCTTTGAAGAGGAGGCTCAGTCTATGACTATTAAGTCTGTGTCTGAAAGGGGCTGCCTGGAGGAGGGGGGGAGGGGCCCTCCTCACAGAACTGAATTACCTGAGAGAAAGTTAAGTGGTGATCAGGAGTTTGCCTGGTTTAAACTATGGGAAACTGAAGCACTCCAAAAGCCAAGTGACTTCTACAGGCTGCGAAGGCTGAGAATTCCTAAAATAAAGGACCTCTGACAAGCCTTGAGAGAGATCCGGGTGTGGGAGGGAAACAAGCCAGAAGGGTGCTGCCCTGACCGTGCACAATGAGAGAAATCCAGAAAGTAGCATCAGTCACTCGCTGTAGCCCTCATTAAAAGGGAGGAGCTGTGCTCTGCTCCCAGCAAGAGTGAAGCTCACCAGGGCATGCACACCAGCTGCCACTAAAACCCTGCGCAGAGCCAAAGGCACAGGGCAGAGAAACTCAGAACAAAGCACGACCGAGGAGCACAGTCACACAGACGGCCATTTCGGCCATTTCAAATCAGGAGACATGGGAAATTCAAGATGTGTGACACCTGGAGACACACAGACTCACGACAGTACGGAACCTTGCTCCGACAAGACAAAGTCATCACGGAAAGCAGAGAAAGCTCTACTCAATATGGCTACATACTTAAACTGTGGCAGTGAGACACACGAGGGACTTCTACCCCACCCCCACTCCCCAAGTCCATCCTCAGGGTCCTGACAAGAGGTTTGGGTTTAAACAGAGGGCAGGAGGTCCGAGTAGACAAGCTATACTGGTCAAGCAGTGACCCCACCTCACTGGCCCTTCATTGTCTTGGTCCCATCTCTCAGGCAAGTTAGTTGAAGTGTCAGAACTTCATGAAAGGCAAATTCCTCCTTGGGCTGACTCCAGGCTCCAGGCGTTTCCTTCTGCCAGCAGGAGACTCCTGGGGAGACTATTGTTTCAACAGTCTGAACCCCAACTGAGGGTGAGGGCTCAAGTATCTTCTCCTGATACTATCTTACAAAGGGGCAAATGGGGGGAAGCATGGAGGGATTCAGGTTTGTATGCATAATTAAGCGGGGCGAGGGTGGATGTGGAAAAAGAGAGAATGTGTGTATATATGAGAAATAGCATGTATGAGAGAGAGTGTATGCAGATGACAGAGAATTTGTGTATATGAGAGAGACAGCGTATGTGAAAGAGTGTGTGACAGAGAAATAGAATGTGTGTATATGAAAGAAAGAGAATGTGTGTTTGTTTGTGTGTGTGTGTGTGTGTGAGAGAGAGAGAGAGAGAGAGAGAGAGAGAGAGGATGCCATATATGTGCAAGCAGCTGTGGAAGCCAGAAAATGTCATCAGTTCCCCAGAGCTAGAGTTCCCCGTGGTTATTAGGTGGCTAGATGTGGGTGCTGGGAGTGGAACTTGGCCCTCTTGAAGAGCAGAGCATGCTGGTCGTCGCTGAGTCATCTCTCCAGTTCACACTCCTTACACTGTAGAGCCATTCCCACTGCATACAATGAGTATTCTGGACCCTGTGCCGAGGTGATGCCTGGGCTGGTCAAGAAGATGCTGGGACCAAACGGGTGAACTCTTCTGAGCCTGGCTCTGACAGATTTGCATCTGCTTCCCAGGGAGCAGGAGTCACACATAATCCCCATGAACAGAGACTGAGGCAGGAGGATTGCCATGTGTCTGCTGCCTCTCACCCTGTGAAGGGGGTAGCTCCCTCTGCTCCAAGGTGTTGTAGAATATTTAATCACACAGTGTGAACCCAGAGATTGTGTTATTTATTGAAAAAAAAACTGTTTCTAATTGTGTGGCTCAGCCTTTAATCCTTCTGGCTGGAATACAGACATGCCCTTAACACACGCCTTTAATCCCAAACAATGAAGATGAAGTTAGTTTGTAGAAAGAAGAACCAACATTTGAAAGTGATTCAGTGACTCTAATTCAGTGGGAGAGAAACTGATGAATCAGAGAAAGATGTGACAAAATAGGATATGCCCAACTCTCATGAGAACAGAACAATAGGAAACAAGAGAAAGCAGCCCAGAGGGAGGAGAGAGGCAGAAAGCAGTTTTTAATGGGAGAGTTTTACAAAGATAAAACAAGAGAGAACAAACTAGACACAGGTGAAGACAGAATGAGCCAGAGAATGAGAAGAAGCCAGATTAGAACAGACTGCTAGAGTTAGTTTGAGGCCAAGCAGAGCAATTCAGTCAGAGAATGAGAGAGAAACCAGATTGAACCAGTTAGCTTGGAGAGAAGTTTGAGCCAGAACAGCTGAGTTGAACCAGCCAGCCAGAGTTCAAACAGAACAAGGAAAAAAATGAGCTTATTCATCAGTAAGTGTAAGAGGCTGAAAATATTCTAGACCTAGATAAGATTGTACAAAGGCTAGAAGCTTCCATGACTAGGCCTAAGTTAGCAGATGGAGGCAGTAAATTTCCAGGTGACAACTTCATGAGAAAAAAAAATCATATTTATACCAAGGGGTCTTAGGAGGCCACTCCTCTGTCCATGGTGCTGGCTTTCTTTCCAAGCTGTATCCCCATTTTCCTTTCTGTGGTGTGGTTCTGTCTTCACAAGGCCCTTTCCTCACCAGAGCCTTTCATGGTGTACTGAAGAGAGGCGTCTGTAGTGACTGAAATCGGCTCCACCTGGGCCTGAGATGAGCTACACCACAGTGTACGGTGAGGCATCCAGAAAGAGGCTTATGCTTCAGCATTTCCCTATGAGTAGTTATAACATGTTCCAGGGTTCTGGCTAATGTGAACCCACATTCCCACCTGTCATGAAGAGTCCTTCTTGGGGGAAAAGTAAACAATAACTATACTCCTGCCTACAAGGTTCTGTGAACAAAAAAGAGAATGAACAGACTGAAGCTCACTTTCAGGAACTATACTGGCTGGTTTTGGGTCAACTTGATGCAAGCTGAAATTCTTACAGAAAAATGAGCTTTAGTTGAGAAAATACCTTCATGAAATCCAGCTGTAAGGCATTTTCTCAATTAGTGATCAAAGGAGGACGGCCCACTGTGAGTGGTGCCATCCCTGGGCTGGTAGTCTTGGGTTCTACAAGAAAGCAAGCTGAACAAGCCAGGGGAAGCAAGCCAGTAAGTAACATCCCTCCATGGCCTCTGCATCAGCTCCTGCTTTCTGGCCTGCTTGAGTTCCAGTCCTGACTTCCTTTGGTGATGGACAGCAATGTGGAAGTGTAAGCTGAATAAACCCTTTCCTCCCAACTTGCTTCTTGGTCATGATGTTTGATACAGAAATACAAACCTCACTAAGACAGGAACCAAGACATTTATTGACTTTACAAACAGACCAAGGATGAGGAGTTATCAAGAGGAGAATGAGTGACCACGAATCAGTCCCAGAGTAGTCTTTCCCCATAGCCATGTAGATAGAACCCACTTCCTCAATTAACCTCCCCCAAACTATACACTCCAGCACCCCTCATTCACTCCAGCACCCCTCATACACTCCAGCACCCCTCATTCACTCCAGCACCCCTCATACACTCCAGCACCCCTATACACTCCAGCACCCCTATACACTCCAGCACCCCTCATTCACTCCAGCACCCCTATACATTCCAGCACCCCTCATACACTCCAGCACCCCTATACACTCCAGCACCCCCATACACTCCAGCACCCCTATACACTCCAGAACCCCTCATACACTCCAGCACCCCTTATTCACTCCAGCACCCCTTATTCACTCACACCCCATATACACTCTAGCACCCCCTTGACTCTAAGGCCATGAAGCCTCCTATAATTATAACAAAACCGAACACAAAGGGTTGGAGGAGTAGCTTGAATTTCAGGTGAGAGCCCAGACCTCATCCAGTTTCTCAAATACCAACAGTCTAAACACCCAATCAGGATAGTCTCCTGCAACAGGCATGGGTGCCGAAATAATAATGGAGGCTGTTTGGCTCAGAGGACCCTGTTCTTTGAGACTACAAGGTTATCCAGACCTTAGTGACCTGACCTCCAGGGTCCCATTATCCAAATCCATTGGCCTTTCCAACACCCCATACCCCAACTCAACCTTGCTCCATGCATGGTTATCAGATCGATCAGCGTGTTAGTATCTGTCAATGATACTGTCATAGTCAGGGTTTGTATCATTGCACTAACATCATGACCAAGAAGCAAGTTGGGGAGGAAAGGGTTTATTCAGCTTACACTTCCACATTGCTGTCCATAACCAAAGGAAGTCAGGAACTCAAGCAGGTCAGGAAGCAGGAGCTGATGCAGAGGCCATGGAGGGATGTTACTGGCTTGCTTCCCCTGGCTTGCTCAGCTTACTTTCTTATAGAACCCAAGACTACCAGCTCAGGGATGGCACCACTCACAATGGGCCCTACCATCCTTGATCACTAATTGAGAAAATGCCTTACAGCTGGATCTCATGGAGGCATTTCCTCAAGGGAGGCTCCTTTCTCTGTGATAACTCTAGCTTGTGTCAAGTTGACACACAAAACCAGCCAGTACAGAAACTAAAGCCTTTAGCTTGTACATTATGAAAGACATTGGAAGACAGGCATTCTAAAACACAGAAGGTTAGAAATTGGTGAAGTTAGAGGGTTAGAAAGAGGTCCTGACCCCCACATGAAGCCTGTCTCTGGGCCCAGACCCCACCGGAGCTTGCTGCCCTCCCCCTGCTTCCTGCATACCATGAAAGGGCTTCAGGAAAGATCCAAAGAGGTTTCTCCAAAATGGAAGCAGTTAATAGAGTCAACCTCCTCTCCCCTGCCCTGCCAGCAAGATCGTTTATCATGAATCCAGGCATTAAAATAAAGTAATAATGTTACAGTGTTAGAATTTCCTTCTTCAGCTGGAAGTAAATTGCTGTTATCCTGAAGGCAAGGAATATGAACGCAAACCCCTCCAAGCTCAAAAACCCTTCTGCCATCTTCTGAGGCTGACATTAGCTGAGCTCTTTTTAGCATGAAACTGTCCATCATACAGAAGAACAGAGTGATTTTTTTCATAAAACTGGCTAAGATTGCATCTGCCAGGGTGAGTCTGTAGAGACATACATCAGTGGGGCCATTGCATATGAATTCCTACCACAGGCCAGAGATGATTAAATAATTTTTGTAAAACAGCATCTAAAATTTTGCTCTTGTCCATATTTTTCATAATAGTCAGCAGAAAATGGATTACAGTTCTGCCAGAAAGGAATAACTTGGCATTTGAAAGGAGCCCAGTGGCACACATTAGTACAGAAAGCTCATTAGACCCGGAGAGGGAGGAGGTTGGAGGGATAGTCAGAATCCCTTAGAAGGGATTTTTGTTGTTGTTGTTGGTGGTGGTGGTGGTGGTTTTGTTTTTGTTTTTGTTTTTGTTTTTGTTTTTTGTTTTTCCAAGACAGGGTTTCTGGCTGTCCTGGAACTCACTCTGTAGACCAGGCTGGTCTCAAACTCAAAAATCTGCCTGCCTCTGCCAAGTGCTGGGATTAAAGGGATGTGCCACCACTGCCTGGCAGAAGGGTTTTATCTCTGGGATCCAGGAAAAAAAAAAATTAAAGCATCCATGTTTCAAACCAGAAAGCAATTGTTTCCTTCACATTTATATGGTGTAGGAAACAAATGAAAAGTGTATCTTAATGTTTGCCTGCCCAAAACACAAAGCTACAAGTCAAATTTTGCTTCCTCACAGACAAGCAGATGAGAGAAGAGGCTTTGTGCTTCACTTCAGCTGTTGGCATTAAACTCCATGTTAGTCAAGGAAGTCGGTACAAATGGCTAGATGACCTTAGGAAACAGCCTAGCAGATTAGCTTTACTGGTCTGTGTGCCTGAGGTCACCTAGTGCCCATCCGCCTCTCTGTGAGGTATCTGTAGACTGGATTGAGATTGACACCTACTGTTAGGTGGCTTTGAGGGAAGAGATAGCCATGAGTGAAGTGGGCAGGCCTTATCCCTTCAGCTGAGTTGTTAGGTGCCAGTAGAGGTTCTTGGAGACAAAGGAGTTCCCCTTCAGAGCAGCTTATGTTAGGACCCCAAGTTCCAGCCTCATACATGGCCTGTGGGCTCCGAATTCATGGGGACCTCAAGTCATATGAGCTCAACCTTTATCCTTTAAACAGGTCTTTGGATACGTGCCTAGATGCACAGGGAGCTAACTGCACAGCTGTCTGCTTTAGAGTACTCTGGAGACTCAGAACTGATAGATGGAGCACGTATTATGAAACGATTAACGAACCTTCGCGCCTCCTGTTGCTCTGTTTCTCTAGAGCAGGGCTTCTTAGACTCTCTCCATTTGCAAACTCCTTTCACCTGAGAAATTATGACACAAATTCTAGATGTATAGGCAAATAAAATAGATATACTTGCCAACCATCAACTAATAAGAAATCATAAAGTGACCTATATGGGAGGCAGAGAGATTTTTTTCCTTCCCTGCCTTTCAAACTTCTTAGAATTACAGTCCCTGAATCTCCAGACATGGTCTATGATTCATGGGGCTCCTGTCCAGGACCCAGCATATTCTTATACAACCTATAGCCGTAGCTTGCTCAATACTCATCCACTTTCCATACAGAGTCCTCAGAAAGAATAACACACATACACACACACATGCACACACACACACACATACACACATGCACATATATGCAAATGCATGCATACGCAATGCATACGTACATACACATACACACACGTACACACATGCACACAGACATACACACACATGCACACATGTACACACACGCATACACATACATGTACATACACACACATCCTCATGTACACGCTTGCCCACATAATACACACACACATAAGCACTTGCACATGCACATGCACACACATGCACA
>JADRCG010010558.1:1341592-1353038 GCA_019844195.1 Rhabdomys dilectus | reverse complement strand
ACATGCGCGCGCGCGCGCACACACACACACACACACACACACACACACACACCATCCTGTAATCCAGATCTATGGTGGTTTGAGCAATTAGACTGAGACAGGAGGATTACCACAGATCATGGGCAGTTGGGGCTACAGACTCTACTTCAAAATAAAAAGTAAAAAGTGGGACAGGGAGTCTGGGAAAGATAGCGCAGCCAGAAAGTGTGTGCTTGGAAGCACAAGGCCCAAGTTCAGTGCCCAGAGTCTGCATACGGGGGCCAGGCATGGTCATGCACACTTGTAATCCCAGCTGGGGAAGAAATGACAAGTCGGTCCCTGGGCTCACTGGCCAGCCTAGCATGCTATGGAGTTCTAAAGAGGCGAGACAACCTGTCTAGAAAAAAGATGTGAATGACAAGCCCAAGGAGTAACACTGTGCCATGGTTCTCTGGCCTATACACATATGTGTGCACACATAAACACACACATGCATGTGCACACATAGACACACATACATGTACACACATAAACATGCACATACATGTACACATAAACATGCACTTGCATGTACACACATAAACACACATACATGTACACACACAAAGTAAAGAGAAGGCTGGAGAAATATTTTAAATGGTAGAATGTTTGCCTGGCATACACAGGCCCTAGGCTCAACATCCAGTCTTGAATAAAAAACGTCTGGGAAAGCAATCCTCATCAAGGCTTCTCGAAAGAAGCAGGGAAGGATTGTAGGAGCCAGAAGGGCCAAGGACTCCAGGAGAACACATCCCATAGAATCAACTAAGCAAGGCTCATGGGGGCTCCCAGACACCGAAACAACAATAGCAGAGCCTGCATGGGTCTGCCCTAGGTCCTCTGCATGTGTGTCATGGCTGTAGGCTTGGTCTTCTTTTGGGACTCCTGACAGTGAGAGCAGGGCTGTCTCTTACTCTTTTGCCTGCTTCTGGGACCCTTTTTCTCCTCCTGGGTTGCCTTACCCAGCCCTGACAGGAGAGTGTCAGCCTCTTCCTATTACAATTTGTTATGCTATGCTCGACTGATAGCCCTCAGAGGCCTGCACTTTTCTGAAGGGAAACGAAGGAGGAACAGATCTGGGAGAGCAGGGAAGCGAGTGAGTGGGAACTGGGAGGAAGGGATGGTGGGAAGAGAAACTGTGATAGAGGTGTATTGTATGAGAGAATAAAAGAAAAAATACGGAAAAGGGAAGATGGCTTTTGCACAACCCCAACCACATTGTGTTACCATGGAGACAAGGTCACAGTTACACAGTGTGTGACTATTGCTACATTTTACTTATTTTAGTAACTTTGTGGACAGAGTCTAGTTTCTTAACCGAGCAGAAGCTCCTGTTTGTCATACAACCAGTTTTGTAGACGAACAATCACCTCTAGAAACAGGAATGTCATGCAGATGAGCCGAACAATATCCAGGTGTTCTTCACCAGGTCCTTTAAGGGCGACAGAGATAGAGCAAAGACTCTCTAGGTCCTTAGCTTGGGGTGGAGTTCTTGGTGGAGTTCTTGCCTAGCAGGAGTGAGGCCTAGACAGCTTCTCCAGCACTGTGTGCATGCGTGCACACACACACACACACACACACACACTTCTGTGTACCATTTGACTTGCATAATCTAGCTGTGTGCTTATAATTAGTGTCGACGTCGACGTGTTTTATAAAATGCACCCATGTAATCGGTGCCCTGAAGACTAACAGTGTTTTCTGAATTCCATACAATCTCATCCTTTTCCCCTTGGAGAAATGAGACTAGAAGTTTGACCCAAGAAAATGCTTGTGAATTTGTGGACAGGGAGAAACTCACTTCATTCCCAAATCAGATTTCTTTTGTTCAACTGGTTAGTTGATGAGTTTGCTTCATCTGTTTGGTTTTCTAACTTTCACCTCCAAGACCACAGAGACACACAAGGCACACGGGAGAAAAGGGAGATCACTAAAGTTCCCCTCAATCTTGGCTGAGCATCAGATTTTCCTGAGAGTACTCTGCCCTGCACCCTGTCCCCAATGACTCACTGTTCTCCAAACTGCTGGTGCAACCCGAATCATCCTTCATGTGACATAAGTAGCCTGAATTGACACACCTGTCCTCCAGGGGGCACATGAGCCCCACAGGCTGGGTTTCATGTCAGTAACAAGGTGAACTTGGGTAATATTTCCACTGCCAGCCTGGAGTTCTTCTGATATTAGGTCTGTTTGTAAGTGACATGGATAACTGCCAGGCAAATGAGCAAGCCTCACAGCCGCTTCAGAGTCACGTGGCCTGGGCTGTGGAAAGAGCCCAGCCACGTGATAAGAACGCAATTGTCTCCACACTGTATATGGAAAGTCTGTGGCTCAGAGAGGAGCAGACCCTCCCTAACCACACAGCACACAGCTCAGCTATCCTGGCATGGCTCACAACGGTGAAGCTGTCCCCAGAGACAGGACAGGGAACATCAGGCCCGGAAGGCAAGAGTCTCTTATGCAAGCAGGTTGCTGTTAGTTCCAGATTTAGGAGATTTACTGAGTTTAGGAGATTTACTCAATGGGTCAGCTGCCTTTCTTCTCAAAACAGAGGCAAGAGTTTCTCTAGTGCCTCTAGGGTCACTGAGGTGACTCTTCTCTGCTGTTCTTTGTGTTGAATCAAAGACAGGATTGGTCACACACCTGTACGAGATGTCTTCTGCCAAGCATGAGATGACCAGGATCCAATCAGAGCTGTCCCACCCAATTGAGATTTGGAAAGATCTTGTTTCCAGCTCCAGAGCATCCCAGGGCCACTGAGTAGACTACATAGGGCCTCTGCATGGCACCTAGGCGCTGCTCTGAACCCACTGGCTGATCCTAAGGGTGCCTAGCTGGCTCCTAAGCTCAGGCTTTCCCTCTGAATAACAGCTTCAGTGCAGGGATGGAGTGAGTTAATTCCACAAAGTGCTAGGTCTCGGACAGGTGTTGGCTAAGCATCGGTTGTGACATGATTGCTTTGCTGTGGTTCCCTGGGGCTTGGTGGCAGGTTGGTCCTTTTGACCTGACCTGTTTTGTAACAAGCTCCCCAAGTGCTCCTGTTCCCTTTCTTCCATCTGGCCAGTTCCCACGCTGCTCAGCACTCCTCAGCAGGCTCTTGGGGCTGTGGAGCTCTGCCTGGTGGTGCAGACTGGTTCTCTAGGCATGTGCACCCTTCCCTGTTTGCCAAAGTGCTTCATGTTCCTCAAGAGAAGCACCTTGTTCTCATGTTCAATGAAAGTTGGGTTTTGTTGTTGTTGCTGCTGTTATTACTGTTGTTTTGTTCTGTTTTACTAAATATGTAAATAAATGAGTGGCAGGAACTCTTGATAATCCAGATTGACATTTAATAAACTTCTTCTTTCTCTGTGGTTATCTACACAGACCACAACAACCCCTCTTCAACATTCTGTCATCCCCAGTGTTTGGTTTAATCCTCTCACCAACTCTTCCAGCCTCCTCAACACACAGCACACCCAAGCTTGATGGACTGAAGAAACAACCAATGAGCTGTGCTCACAGCCTCTGCAGGTCAGGGTTTGGGAACACAGTGAGCAGATGGCTTGTTTCTGCTCTGTGCTGTCCGAGCTCAGCTGGGAGGACTCAGAAGAGGGTGACCCCAAGGCAGACTTCCTGAAAGGCTTGTTCCCTCTCACAGCTGGCAGCATGTCATGCAGCTGTCAGGCACAGGGTGTGCATGTGGCTACCCCACAGTTCTGTCTGGGCTGTGTGGCCAGGTTCCAAACATGACAGCTTTTCTGAGAAAGGACAACCTTGGTGACGTTGCTGTGATCCCTCTGGTGTCCAGGGCCTTTGCACGGAGGATGTAGCTCACTGTTGCAGCATTTGTCTCAAGCACAGAGACTGGTCTGATGATAGAAGAAATTATAAAGCTCCTTCAAGGTTCAGGGGAGGAGACAGACACCGCACCCCCACAGCCTGAGTGCCAAGTCACACAGGAAGATGACAGAGTGAGACTGGAGATGGTGTTGGGCCTGCTGTGAGAAACAAATCACCATACCAACTCTAACTTAAAGTTAAAGTCTGCTTGTGAGTGCTAAGAGGCCCAGGGGATTTCAGAGGCCTGCTGAAAACCACCAAACACAGTTAGGTATCACACAGGAAAATCCAAAAGTTAAAAAACAAAATGGAATGGCAGTTACCAACCCCCTGTGGAAAACACGAACACAGAGATTAGTCCATGAATTTCTATAGGTCATCGAGAACCTTCGGGCCCTATAGATAACTACATGCTTTATAGATAACTACATGCTTTTTGTTTTGTCGGCGAAACTGTAAATCTATAGTTAAATGAATGTATGTGCTTTACACCGTGTAAACTAATAACATGTTGATGGTAGGAACTGTTTTCTCTCATCCAGATGCCTTGCCCCTGCCCTAATTTTACAAGAAGTGAAGGAACAGGGGTTCTGATGAGCATGCACTTGGGCCTACAACCCCAAGTGATTTCCTTGTTAGGTTTTCCTGAGGCTATACCTTTTGTAAGTCACTCACCTAATTTCCTCAGTCTGTGAACGTGGCCAGTCATACTCAGCTGTTCGCTAGAACACTCAATGAGACAATAGACCAGCCACAAGTCTATTCTCTGCTTCTTGAAAACCTCAAGCAAACTGCAAATCACAGACCAGGGGTGAAAGTGACATCCAGTCCTTTTATAATCAAAATAGAATTATAAATGTAATTCTGAAAAGAAAATCAGAAAACCCAAATATGAGCACCCCGAGAAGTACTTAGATCAATTTTCTTCTGTGTATGTGTGTGTGGTACATACATATTTGTGCACATATTGATATTTGCATATGGAAGGCAGAAAAGGTCTCCTCCTCCCCCTCTCCCTCCTCCCCTTCATCTTCCCTCTCCTCCCCCTTTCCATCCTCATCCTCTTCCTCCTTCTCCTCCCCTTCCTCCCCTTCTCCTCCCTCTTCCCTCTCCTCCCCCTCCTCATCCTCTTCCTCCTTCTCCCCCTCTTCTCCCTCTTCTTCCTCTTCCTCCTCTTCCCTCCTCCTCCTTCTCCTCTTCCTCCTCTAATGCTTCCCACTTTATTCCTTTGAGACTGAGTCTCTCACTGAACCAGAAATTCACTCTCTTACTTTAACTAAGCTGGCTATCCAGAGAACTCTGGAAATCCACCCGTCTCCCCATTCCCCAGGTACCTGTGATCACACCTAGCCTCTACACAATCACGGAGGCCTCAGACTCAGGCTCTCAAGGTTACACACCCAGCAAACTCTCCCCAGCCTTAATCTGCATCTTAATTTACCCTGGCGCTTTTGGAGTCCGACTCACATACTAAGTACAGGTCGCACACAGAAGCCTATGCCACCTGCTGAGGTGAGATGTTGACAGATGTGTGGCTACCGAATCCTCTAGTGGCCCGAGGTTTTGTGGGAGAGGGAGGTAACTGCACTGCACACCATGGCTCTTTAAAAATACTAAAGACAACAGGAGGCTTGTCAAAAGGTGACTTTCAGTTTCTCCCAAAGGGATGAATCTAAGCCATTTTGCTAAGGGTAAAAGTTAACTCCACAATGAGACGTACTTTACTCTCTCCCCCCACACCCCCACACTCCCCCCACACCCCCACACTCCCCCCACACCCGTCCTCTTTCTTTAACCAGCAGGACAGAAAGCTGCTAAGCTGTGGCCCTTCAAATACTCACCAGTGGCCCTATTAGATAGCCTACACCACACTTGCATCCTTCTCTGAAAGTCTATAGAGTTTGAGTATCTGGTCTCCTAGCTACACATGCATTGTATCCCCACAAACCCCATGCAGGAAACATTTCATAAATCCCTTGCAAAGACTCTGAGAGAGTCCTACTGTTTCTGGAACTCAGCAGAAGCCCTGGAGGGCAGAAGGCTGTTTGTTTTTCTCATTGTGTCTAGGCAGCTCTCTGAAGCCCAGATCATTAACATCTACAGGGGAGAGATGCTGGGACACATCTGGCTGCTGTCATGGAGTTTTTATGCATAGAGTTTAATGCATGGTGTTAGGGACCTAGCGTTCCAACATCCTCTGATGTCCTGGGTACCAACGGTGACCTGAGCAGCTGTGAACATTGGATGTCACTGTCCTGGGTGACCCTGTTGCTTAAAACAATCTTACGGTCACTCCACCTTAGGTTGGATCAGCATCTTTTTCCTGTCTTTCTATCCTTACCTCCAAATCCCATATCCTACATCCCTACACACACACACACCACAGACTTCCTAGGTAAGAACCAGTTAGGTGTATCTAGACTACTGTGGAAATATTTGCCTTAGGAAGTCTGGCATTTGGCTAGTTTCTCCACCTTCCTTCCAGAGGATGTGAAACTCCCTGCGAGTCAGCTCTGAGTCTGCCTGCCCTCTGCTCGCCCTTGTATGCGTGGTATTTGTCCCCAGGTTGTCTGAATAATTCCCTAGTATGATTTATCTCACGAAGAACTGGAGACTACTCAGTGTGGTCCCCATCCACTAGTCCCTCCCACATACCCAGAGGCCAGGCTCATAGAGCCAGGATCCATGTGATAGCAAGGAACTTGTGCCCAAGGAAGCAGCGTCTACACAGCGCATTCAGCTTCCTTGCTGGAATCTCTACTTGGTGACAACAGGCGTCCTAGGCACTCCAGTCAGCACCTGTGGTCTCAGCTCCATCTTAAGGCCCAGAACAGAGAGATCCACCTTAGGCCTCATCGGGAACTGGTTTCAGGGATCAAGGTATCCCGTGGTTCTGGGCGATGCCATTTAGACCTCTCTAGTGAGGTTCTGCTCTTCAGATTCCTGAATCAAGAAAGTCCGGAGAGCAGCGGTGCCGAGTGTAGGTAGGGCGGTGACGAGCAAAGCCCCGCCCCACCGCTCCGAGGGCTGCCCTGCCCCTGGATTCCCGCGTGTCCCCCGCCCTCCCAGTGGCGCGCGTTTACCTGCTTGTAAGCAAAGAGAGGCGGGGCAGGAGCAGGGTGCGCGCCCGTCCCCGGAGCAGCCGCTGTCAGTCACAGCCGCTGCACGCCAGCGAGAACGAGCCTCTGGCTTAGGCGGCCTGAGTCTCGCGACCCGGGAACGCAGTACCCGCTCCCTAGCGACCCCGAGCCCAGCATTGGGTCCCTTCTACTGGGCTCCCGGGCTACTGGGCCCCCTTGGCCTCCGAACCGCAGCCAACACCGGTAAGTGATCATTAGCAGGGACGCGCGGGGTAGCCCTGGTGCCTTTGTCTCGGGGCCCCTGCGAGCGGAAGACCCCAGTACGGAGTCTGATTCCCAAAGAGGCGAAAGAAGGGGCGCTCCGTGAGGGCAGCAGAACTCTGTTCCCCCTTCTTCTAGGCCAGGAGTGCCTGGGTCACACCTGACCAGAAGTGCAGGTGGCCCGGCAGGTGGTAGCTAGGCGACCTCCGGGACCCGACACCACGTCGGCAGCCCCGATCTTTCTTAGAAAGGGTGGACGCGAGTATAGACTCAGGTCCACACCAGTGAGGACTGGAAGCCTGGGAGTATACGGGGGTGGTTTCCAGCCAGGCCTTGGTACTCCGGGGTCGCTGAAACTGTGAGGCCTAGGCTTGGTGAGGGGAGGTGGGGGAGGAGTTTAGGGGGAGGAGGTGACCTCTGTCTAGAGAGACCGCCCTCAGCTCCGGAGAAGAGTCTGCTGGGCTCTGAAGCACACTAGGGGTCCATGCCAGCCTACGGTGCTTGTTGATGACACACCTCCTGCCCAGCGGGCGCTCCCTGCCCTGCCCTTCCCCACGAGGAGAAGCAGTTTCCCTTTGAGCAGAGGGCGGCGACAGGCACTTGTCCAGGCTTCCGCCTTTTGGGGCCTGTCTCAGGCTCCTAGGCCCTTAGGCGCCGCGCGCAGCCCCCAACCCACCTGCGGCCACCTGCTGGCACCGGCACTGAGTCCAACCTGCCCCTATCTTCCCGCGGTAACTTGATCTCCTGGTCCTGCTGAAGCGCGACGTCCCAGTGCCATCCCCCCTGGGGGTTGGGGAGGCAGTTCTCCCGTTCTGCTGTGGTTTGTTGTAAACTCTGGTTTTTAGGGCATGTGCGTACCGCGCTTAGCGTACACCGCTTGGGATTTTGAGGTGATGGTCCAGCCCCCTGGTTTGGAACGTGGAGCCAGACTTGGACGAGGGTTTGTTTCTCTGAGGATCAGATCTGACTCCTTGCTGTTTGCCAGCAGGACAGCTGCTGATCCACACAACATACAAGAGTGTATCTCTGTGTTGGGGAAACTCTTGGAACTGGGGGTGGGAGACAAGCATCAGGCAGACTTCATCTCTGCCTGCACACACACACAACTAGAACGACTTTTTCAGTGGAAGGCAACCTTAGGGAGGTCTCATTTAAGACCTGTGGTTTCCGAGAGTCTGTCTCGCTAAGTTCAAAGGACCACCCACTCACTACCCATGGCTCTCCCAAATAGAGCTTACCCTACCAACACCTCTGGGGTGGGGGTGGGCACTTGGGGTCCTGGGAAAAGGCCATCCCCAGGCCAGAGCATCTGAGAACGAGAGGTCTGTAGTGTGCTGTCAGACAACTGTACAGGTTGGCACACCGGCCAGTTTGTGTAGCCATCCCCGGCTAGATGCTCAGAACCCTGGAAGAGAAAATACAGTTTAAAATAATCACGAACGGGAGATGCAACTCCTAAGGATTTAATTGCTCTGAAATGACTACTTTTTATCAACTTGAGATTTAAAAAAACAAACAAAAACAAACCTAGTGTTTTCAAATCCATTTTGTAAATCTATTTAATGCCTGTCTAGATGTGGAGTGTTGGTTCTTTGTGGAAATGGTATGTGTGTGTGATTTAAAAAAAAAAACTGTGAACACAGAAAAAGAATATAGCTCTGTCTTTCCAGAACGTTCCAGTTTAGGCCGATTCTGAAGTGCTGAGGCTCATTTTGTTTCCTCTTTGGGTTCTTCGTGATTGAGATCTTGATCACATTTATTTATTTACGTGTATGTGTGTGTGAGCATGTGCGGAGGTCGGGGGATAACTTGTGAGGAGTGAGCTCTCCTTTCACAGTGTGGGTTACAGGGTTCAGGTTCAGGTCGTTAGCCTTGGTGGCAAGTGCTTTTACCCACTGACTCATCTCATGGACCCCTCTCCAGGTTCTTTCAAGCAACCTCAGCAGCTGCCCTCCCGGTAGCAGGTGACAGGGACTGACCTCTCTCTAAAAATCCAGACTCCCTGCTGAGAGCTGTTAACTACTGTTTACATCTTAGCTGCCTTGGGAGAGCTCCTTTCCCCTTCATAGAGGCTGAAGTAAAGTGACTCTGTGAGATGCCCCTGGCCCCATTTGTCCCCTCAGAGCCACTTGAAGGTGCCCCCTTCCTTCCTTTCTTTCTTTTTTTTCTCCCTTCCTTTCTTCTTGGATATCCACCAATTGGAGCTAGAGAGATGGTTCTGGGGTTAAAGACGCCCTATTGCTCTTGGAGAGGATGTAGTTTGGCTCCCAGCGCCCACATCTGTTGGCTCACAACTGCTTACAATTCCAGCTCCTGGGAATCCAGCACCATCGTCTAGACTCTGAGGACATCAGCACTTACAACATGCACATACCCTCACACAGACATACATACAGTACCAAAAACAAAAATGTAAGCCCACCACTAGTGAATGACCACGCCTATTAAAACATCCAGTTTCTATCTCCAGGTGACTTGACCTCAGGGACACCCAACCTTGTTCATATCTCTTCCATAGTTTTCATTGCTGTCAATAAAAAAGAAAAGCAAGTGTCCCTGTGGTTCAGCATTACATTAAAAAGCGATGGCTTGCTGGGCGGTGGTGGCACACGCATTTAATCCCAGCACTTGGGAGGCAGAGGCAGGTGGATTTCTGAGTTTGAGGCCAGCCTGCTCTACAGAGTGAGTTCCAGGACAGCCAGGACTACACAGAGAAACTCTGTCTCGAAAAACCAAACCAAACCAAACCAAACCAAAACAAAACAAAACAAAACAAAACAAAACAAAAAAACCCTATGGCTTTGCAGAGAGGGGCTCTTGCCAGTCCCTTTGAGTGTACTAAAGGAAGTCTGAGAGGGAGAGGTAACCACTGGAAAAACCCCTGTGCCTACTGAGCAGAAATGAAGACCTTCTAGAACATTCTCTCAGGAAGACTCGAACTCTTTGTTGAAATCTTTGCTGGGAAGACTGTAGCCAGGAAACACAGTCTGTAGGAGATGCCTGTTACCCATCCAGTTTGATGCTCCAACATGTGGGAAGCTTGCTACTCTTAGAACAGACTGACAGAGAGGTAGCTGCTCAGAGCACCCCTAGGCTGCTGAGCATGGGCCTTTCTTCTCCGACTGCTGCTTCTGCTGGCTACTCAGAACACATTGCCCATTCTGACGCCATCAGGACATCTCCCCACTCAGGAGATTTAAAGATGTGGTTCTGAAAGTTCTTTTGTTCTGGGCTTTGTAAGCAAAACCGAGAAGCTCTGGGAACAGTATTATAAAAATGAGAGACGAGGAGGAAAGGAGGGAGATGGGGGTTGGGGGGAGAAAGTCAATGGGCTGTGATGTTCCTCAGTTGGCAGAGTGCTTGCTTAGCATGTACAAGGCCCTGGGTTCAATCCCTAGCAGCCTGTTACCCCAACACTTGGGAAATGGAGCCAGAAGATCAAGGTTCTAGGTCAACCTCTGCTACATAGAGAATTTCAAGCCAGCTGAACAACATGAGGTACGAGACCCCATATCCAATAAAAATGAAAAAGATGTCTGAAGGGTAGAATCAACAAAGTGAGCTCAAATTCTGGGACACGTGACACCAGGTGTGTCACTGGACATCTCCTAAGGTCTAAGAGATCAACCTCAGATGGATTAATAAAGTATGAAAAGAATTTCAACTCACGGCTAATCAGGGGGAAAACTAAAGCGATGATAAAATACAGTTTCACATTCCTTATGCCAGTGAGAATTCTCAGGTCCTGACTGGGCCACGTATGAAGGAAAATGTGGAGGAAGGACTCGCATTATTGATTGGGTGTGTTAGCAAGAGATGAACGTTTTACTGAATGGCCTAGAAAAGCTGATGTTGGATATGCCCTAAAGGATCTCTAGAATAGAGCTCTAACCTTAACCCTAACCCCAACCCCAACCCCAACAGCAGCCTTCAGAACAATGCATAAGACCATGTATATTCAGTTGAAACAATTTGTTAAATTTTTCTGTATGGGGATAAAAGCAGCCCTATTGCAACTGCAAGATATCGTATAGAGAGCCGGGGTTGGGGTGCGTGGATGTGACTGTGGCACTCAGGAGTTGGCCACAACTCCTTGGGCTACATAGTGAGAGTCTGTCAGAAAAGAGAGGAGAAGAGAAGATGGAATGAAGGGAGGAAGGAAGGAAGGAAGGAAGGAAGGAAGGAAGGAAGGAAGGAACAAAGGAAGGAAGGAAGGAAGGAAGGAAGGAAGGAAGGAAGGAAGGAAGGAAGGAAGGAAGGAAGGAAGG